>CM038679.1:47636643-47835983 GCA_021605205.1 Aegilops longissima
ACAATCGCGATAGTTCTCCACGGTGCGCGTTAGCCGATGAAAGCGGGCGTAAGGCAGCAAAACACAGGGCCGGGCAAACCCAACATTTGACCAAAGACATGATTGAGCTGATGCATATAAGGCCTAACTCGAGGCGCCGAATACTCCCGAAGGTATTCGGTCTTTATAAAAAGCAGGCAGAATAATGCCCTAAGCCCTGGTATCCAGTGCACGCGCAAAAAATTCTGGTGTGGCCAATGCCAAAACACCAGCCTCCTCCTCGGTTATAGTAAGCTGGGGATGTATATCAACAAGAGACAGTAAAAAGGTTTACGAGGTCTTAATCTGAAAAGAATCCTTGCAGCGGGTCCCCTCTTGCGTCTGCTTTGTGTCTCTGTTGTGCGTATCACGGGCAGGTGTATACGTTGTTCATCTGTAAAAGAGAGGAACTTAGTTTAAAATAAAAAGATCGTCCGGAAGATGTACTTTATATTAAATAAGCAGAGTACGATTGAAGAAGTGAATAAAATTGAGCTTTATTGTCTCTTGCATGCAGCCCTTGTATGGGGGTATGCCGCTAGTAGGCGCCAGACTCGTCTAGCCGTGTCCAGGGTTTGAATGACCTATTCAGGTTCTTTGACTAGCGGAGCCGGATAGGTGTGGGGCTGTCAAGGCAGTCTCACATTCCCCCGTGCTCGAGTAACACTTAATACTCCCTTTTAATGAGATGATGTCGCGTGGACCGGGCATTTTAAGTGTAAGAGATGCATAATGCGGTATTGCGTTAAAGCGGGAGAAAGCTTCACGCCCCAGTAGTGCTTGATAGGTACTGCCGAATGGGGCGATGTGGAAGGTTAACTTTTCACGGCGGAAGTTGTCGGATGAGCCGAACACAACTTCTAGTAGAAGGGAGCCTGTGCAATGGGCATACGGGCGGGCATTACCCCTTTGAAGGAGGTGTTGCTATGGAGAATTTTGGTTGGGTCTATCTCCATGCTGCGGATTATGTCCTGATATATTAGGTTTATGTCACTGCCGCCATCCATGAGGACTTGTGTAAATTGGAATCTGTCAATTATAGGATCCAATATCAAGGCAGTCCATCCTGCGTTCCGGATACTTTCAGAATAGTCCTGCGTTTTGACAACCAGTGTTGGTACTCCGCTAGGGTAGTTTGTGCGGCGCGCATTTTAGTGGGCGCCGCTCTGTTTTTCCCTTTGATCACGTGAAGTGAGTTTACTGTTTTAACCTCTTGTGGGAAATTCTTTTGTTTTCCGGGGCTCTACTTGTGGTTCTCGTCATCATCTTCACTTGGTGTGTCGAGCCCCTTGTGTTCGGCGTTGAGTCTGCCGGACTGTTTGAAGACCCAGCACTCTCTGTGGGTATGGTTTGCAGGCCTCCCGGGAGTACTGTGGATTTGACATATCTTGTCCAAGATTTTGTTTAGGTTGGATAGCTCATCGCTATTGTCCTTAAGGGGCAGTTTTTTATTGTTCTGCCGTGAGCTTTTGAATCCGGCGTTGACTGCCGTGCTCTTTGGACCGTTCCCCTTAATATGGCGCTGGTCCTTGTCGCGCCGTGGTTTCCCATTTCCATCCCTGACTTCGGATGTACTTGGGTCGCTGGTGCTGCATCTTGCTAGCCAGCTATCCTCTCCCGTGCAAAAGCGGGTCATGAGGCTTGTTAATGCAGCCATGGTTCTCGGCTTTTCTTGGCCGAGGTGTCTGGCGAGCCATTCGTCTCGAACGTTGTGTTTGAAAGCTGCTAAGGCTTTGGCGTCCGGACAGTCGACTATTTGGTTCTTTTTCATGAGGAACCTGTTCCAGAATTTGCGGGCTGACTCTCCGGGTTGTTGAGTTATATGACCTAAATCGTCTGCATCCGGAGGACGGACATAAGTCCCTTGAAAATTTGCCCGAAAAGCATCCTCGAGCTCTTCCCAACTTCCAATGGTATTTTCGGGGAGGCCTTTGAGCCAATGCCGAGCTGGCCCTTTGAGCTTGAGGGGTAAGTATTTTATGGCGTGGAGATCATCTCCTCTAGCCATGTGTATGTGGAGGATATAGTCCTCAATCCAGACTCGAGGTGCATTGTTTCGTCGTATGCCTCTATGTTTACGGGTTTGAATCCCGCTGGGAATTGTGATCCGGCACCTCATCGGTGAAACACAGGGGTGTCTGGCGCCCTATATTTGGGTGTGCTGTGATGTTCGGATATTTGGCATATTGCATTGCTTTGAAGAGCTTGCTTTCGGCCCATAGATGGACCTAAGCGGGCCATCCTTTTGATGTGAATCCTTATGCGGATCGCGTGCCGACTTGTCTTGTGGCGCCATTTGCCTCTCTTTTGCTGTGGGGTCATCCATCCGACGGGTGGCCTTCTTACTTTTTGATTGTGGGGCTCTATGGCCTCCTCGTCAAGTCGAGCAGTAGTTTTCTCTTTGGGTAGCTCTTTGGTGGCGGTATGTCGCCGTATTTGTCTCATGGTGTTGAATACTTTGCTCCATCTGATTCTGAGTGCATCTTCCGCTGTTTTGAGCTTCCACTTCTGCTTTTTCATGCTCGCCGATGGCGTGGCGAGCCTTTTGTGGAGGTTATTCTGCTCCAACAATTTGTCGGCATGAGATCGTGCGGACTGTTATCTTCGCGGGGACGGGTTGTTTATCCAAGTTGTCTTGTTCGGACGATTGCTCGATAGAATGTTGTTCGTCCACGGTTAGCCCTGCTCTATGGCTGGGTCTTTGTTGGCGGGACTTGGTTGGCGTTTACGTTGCCGTTTTGACTGCCGAGGGATTTATCCTTCATAGCGTCCGTTGTTCCTCGTCTTCATTTCCTTTAGGTGTATCCACCATGTATACATCATGGGATGAGGTGGTTGTCCAGCATCCTATAGGCGCTGGTTCATTGTTGTCTCCTACATAAATCGTCCATACGATCGATGTCTTGAAGTCGTAAATCGAGCACATCGTGTAAGCTTTCGGCGATGGCTCTGAAGTGGGTGGTGGGTGGGCGTTGAATTTCTTCGTCGTCCGCATCCCAACCTTCGACCGTAGTCCGGCCATGGCTCTCCGGATAAAGAGAGACTTTAGTGAATTCAGGATGTCGCCAAAGGCGAGTCTTTTGAAAGATGTCCGTGGCAGTGAACTCCATGACCAGCACCCGATCGGATTCGATTGGCAGGGGCGCAGAGGGTTCGAAGTCCGGAGTGGAGTCCGGCACCCTGGAGTCAAGGTCTTCGCAAAGGATAGGGATGGAGTTCGGCTCAATCGCCGTAGAGATCGTAGCCCCTGCGGCGGCGTCCAACCACTCGTCCTCGATCGCGGAATCCGGCTCCGGATTAAGGGTCGGAGCGGATCCTGGTGCGGCCTCCAGGGCACTGTTCGGCGGCAGAGCTAGATCATACCCATCGAGACAGTGCGGCACGCTCGGCTGTGGCTCGAATTCGTCGAAGATCAACTCTCCGCTGACATCGGTTGTATAGTTCAAACTTCCAAATCTGACCTGATGGCCAGGGGCGTAGCTTTCGATCTGCTCGGATGGCCAAGCAATTGGCCCATGATGCAAAGCCGCCGAATCTGAAGATCTGTCCAGGAGAAAAGTCTCACCCTAGACCGCGTCGTTGTTGACGATCGAAGGATCCATCGGGCCTATCGGTGACGACACAGAGGAACTCTCAATGAAAGCACCAATGTCGGTGTCAAAACCGGCGGATCTCGGGTAGGGGGTCCCGAACTGTGCGTCTAGGCGGATGGTAACAAGAGACAAGGGACACGATGTTTTTACCAGGTTGGGCCCTCTCGATGGAGGTAATACCCTACTCCTGCTTGATTAATATTGATGATATGGGTAGTACAAGAGTAGATCTACCACGAGATCAAGGAGGCTAAACCTAGAAGCTAGCCTATGGTATGATTGTTGTTAGTCCACGGACTAAGACCCTCCGGTTTATATAGACACGGATAGGCTAGGGTTACAGAGTCGGTTACAATGGTAGGAGATCTACATATCCGTATCGCCAAGCTTGCCTTCCACGCCAAGGAAAGTCCCATCCGGACACGGGACAAAGTCTTCAATCTTGTATCTTCATATTCTTGGAGTCCGGCAGTGATGATAGTTCGGCTATCCGGACACCCCCTAGTCCAGGACTCCCTCACACTCCGCGTCCAGCTTGTCGAGGGCGCCAAGAAGCTTGCCAGCATGAGACGCCTGTCGGAAGCCTATCAGCGCGAGATGGACCGCGTTGTGGGTGGTACACCGACACCATATGGGCCCAGCCGCCTTGGCACAGTTCAACAGCACGGAGTGGCCATCGCCAACCTGTTCGGGGCAGATCGCCCCATCTACGCCACGCCTACGAAAAACATCCGGGCTGCCCAGGCGGCGGCAGAAGAGCTGGACAAATACGAGGGCGAGGAACATCGCCAGATGGCGGAGCGCATCCAGTGAATCCTCGACGCGGCTGCCGAGCAGCACGAGGCCGGCTGCCGCACCGAGGCGCCACACCGGCAAAACGACGATCTGCCTCCCCGCCGAGATCAAGGCGCGACCTCTCGGACGCCGACTGGTGGCTTCCGCGGAAGAAGAGACAAGGAGCCGGCTGCTAGCCGCAGTCGGACTCGTGTCACCATAGAGCGCGACCAAGACGGCCGCCCAAGAGCAGTGGAGCGGCGGGATGACTGTCCGCCTCCTCCCCCTCGCAGGGAAAGGCGCGTCTCCCCGCTGCCTGTTGATCACCCGACACTCGGCGACCGCCTTGGCTGGCGAGAGGGAGTCGGAGAAAACGATGCCCGCCACCGGATCGACCGTCTCCATCGGTCCCTGGTGCTAGAAGAAGAAGATGAGTTGCGTCCGCCGTGCTTTGGCCCCCGCATTAGAGACGAGCCCTTCCCCACAGGGTTCACGCTCCCAAGAGACACGCCCAAATACACTGGCTCCGTGAAGCCGGAGGACTGGCTGGTCGACTACTCCCACCGTCGGCCTGTAAGCGGCAACAAAGCGCGTTCTTTGTGAAATCGTTCCTCATGCTCCAAGGCATAGCCCGGACTTGGTTGAACAGTCTGAAGCACCGCAGCATCAACAGCTGGGTCGACTTCACAAACGCCTTCGTCCGCAACTTTACCAGCACGTATAAGCGGCCGCCCAAGCCCCGACAACTCTCCTTGTGTGTGGAAGGCCCCAACGAGTCGACTCGCGACTACCTCATGCGCTGGGCCGAACTCCGCAACTCTTGCGAAGGCGTGCACGAGGTGCAGGCCATCGAGTACTTCACCGCCGGGTGCAGAGAAGGCAGAGATCCAAGTCGATGCGACGAGCCGGCGACCCTCAACGAGCTGCTGATTATAGCAGACAAATACGCCACGGCCGACTCCTCCATGAAGGCAGAGATCCAAGTCGATGCATCTGGCAAAGTGGCCCCTCAGGCTCCTCGAACCCCAGCTGGTGACACCAGTCAGCGTCAACAGCAGAACGACCACAAGCACAAGGCTACGCAGCCAGCTTCCACCAGCCGGCAGGTGGCGACCGTCGAAGACCAGCAGCCGGAAGGGCAGCCTCCGCCCAAACGCTAGAAGGGCCGCAAGCCCAATTGGCTGCAGGCTTTCTCATATGAGCAGAGTCTGGATGCACCATGCAAATTCTATAGTGGTGCAAAGCCGTCCAACCACACCACTCGGAAGTGCCATTGGCTCACCAGGATCGCCAAGGGAGACGGCCTCTTGCCTCCCCCGCCTGCTGGGCAGCCGCCTCCTCCTCCGCCCCAGCAGCCGGCGGTCAGACCAGTCGGAGCCATACAAGATGAGTATCCAGAAGAGCATGGAGCCTATGTCGTGTTCACCAGCGTGGCCAATGATCGAAGCAACAGGCGGCTGCAGCAGCAAGAAGTGAATGCGGTAGCATCAGAGACTCCAGAGTTCATGCATTGGTCTGAGAAGCCCATCAGCTGGAGTAGAGCCGACCACCCGGAAGTGATGCCCAATCCCGGCACCTACGCTCTGGTTTTGGATGCCACCTTTGCCACAGATAGGCGAGCCGCTCGCTTCTCCTGAGTTCTGATAGATGGCGGCAGCAGCATCAACATCCTGTACAAAGGCACCATGGAGAAGTTAGGAATCAAACAAAGGCATCTTCAGTCCAGCCGGAATGTTTTCCATGGCATAATTCCTGGCCTTTCCTGCTCACCAATCAGCAAGATCCAGATAGACGTCCTCTTTGGGGACAAAGATCACTTCCGCCGAGAGCCACTATGGTTCGAAGTGGTGGACCTTGAGAGCCCATACCATGTACTACTTGGCCGGCCCGCTCTGGCCAAGTTCATGGCGGTCCCCCACTATGCCTACCTCAAAATGAAGATGCCGAGTTCCAAGGGGATTCTGACCATAGCTGGCGACTACAAGAAGTCGTCCGCCTGCGCAGCTGAGAGCAGCCAGTTGGCCGAGTACCTCGTGATCGCAGCTGAGAAGCGGCTCCTTGACCGGGTCGTGGCAATGGCAGGCAAGCAGCTAGAGATGTCGCCCGATCCCAAAGAGACAAAGAAGATACCCTTGGACCCGGAGCATCCGGAGAGGTACCCTTTCGTAGGTATAAACCTTTACAGCAAATAGGAAGGTGAGCTCGTCGATTTCCTCCGTGAGAATCGGGACATCTTTGCATGGTCCCCCAAAAAGACATGCCGGGTGTCCCGACGGATTTCGCCGAGCACAAGTTACATGTCGGGCCTGATGCCAAACCTGTCAGGCAGCCCTTGCACCCCGCCTGTTAGAAGAGAAGAGAAGAGTCATTGGAGAAGAGATAGCCCGGATGCTGGCAGCCGGCTTCATCATGGAGGTGTCCTTTCCAGAGTGGCTGGCAAACCCGGACCTTGTGCTGAAGAAAAACAAGCAGTGGCGTATGTGTATTGATTACACCAGCCTCAACAAAGCATGCCCCATGGACCCGTTTTCTTTGTCGAGGATCGACCAAGTGATAGACTCCACAGCCGGATGCGAGCTGTTGAGTTTTTTGGATGCATATTCAGGATACCACCAGATCAAGCTGAACCCGGCCGACAGACTGAAGACCGCCTTCATTACGCCATTTGGAGCCTTCTGCTACATGACCATGACGTTCAGCTTGAGGAATGCCGGCGCCACGTTTCAGCGTTGCATGCAGAAGTGCCTCCTCAAGCAACTCAGCAGAAACGCCCACGTATATGTGGACGATGTTGTGGTGAAGACGGAGAAGCGTCGAACGCTGCTAGAAGACCTCAAGGAGACCTTTGAGAACCTATGCCGGTTTCAAATCAAGCTTAACCCAGAGAAGTGCATCTTCGGAGTACCAGCCGGCCAGCTTCTTGGATTCCTGGTCTCAGAATGCGGCATAGAGTGCAACCCTATGAAGATCAAGGCCATCGAGAGGATGGAAATACCCACCCGACTGCTGGATGTGTAGAAGTTCACTGGCTGCTTGGCATCCATCAGCCGATTCATCAGTCGGCTGGGTGAGAAGGCTCTTCCCCTGTACCAGCTCATGAAGAAAACCACTTTTTTCGAGTGGAACGACAAGGCGGACGAAGCTTTTCTCGAGCTCAAGAAGATGTTGACTACTCCACCTGTCCTGGCGGCTCCGACTCCTAAGGAGCCCATGATCCTCTACATCGCCGCCACCAGCTGAGTGGTCAGCACAGTCATTGTGGTAGAGCGCAAGGAGGAAGGCAAGGCACTACCAGTCCAAAGACCGGTATATTATTTGAGTGAAGTACTGTCGACCTCCAAGCAAAACTACCCCCACTAACAGAAGATGTGCTACGGCGTGCACTTTGCCACCAAGAAATTGAAGCCATATTTTCAAGAGCACCCAATCACCGTGGTCTGCACAGCTCCACTGGCCGAGATCATTGGTAGCCGAGATGCTTCGGGTTGAGTGGCCAAATGGGCCATAGATTTGGCCCCCTACACCATCTACTACCAGCCTCGTGATACGTCTCCAACGTATCTATAATTTATGAAGCATTCATGCTATTTTATTATCTGTTTTGAATGATTATGGGCTTTATCATACACTTTTATATTACTTTTGGGACTAACCTATTAACCGGAGGCCCAACCCATATTGCTATTTTATTGACTGTTTCAGTATTTCGAGCAAAAGGAATATCAAACGGAGTCCAAACGGAATGAAACCTTCGGCATTGTGATTTTATGGAAGAATATCATCCTGGAGGCTTGGAGATCAAGTCAGAAGATACTCGAGGAGCCCAGGAGATAGGGGGGCTCGCACCCCCTACAGGGCGCGGCCCCTGTCTCGTGGACCCCTCGAGCACCCCCCGACCGACTTCTTTCGCCTATATATGCCTACATACCCTAAAACCATCGAATATCAAGATAGATCGGGAGTTCCGCCGCCGCAAGCCTCCGTAGCCACCAAAAGTTAATCGGGACCTTGTTCCGGCACCCTGCCGGAGGGGGAATCCATCACCGGTGGCCATCTTCATCATCCCGGTGCTCTCCATGACGAGGAGGGAGTAGTTCACCCTCGGGGCTGAGGGTATGTACCAGTAGCTATGTGTTTGATCTCTCCCTCTCTCTCGTGTTCTCTCTATGGCACGATCTTGATGTATCGCGAGCTTTGTTATTACAGTTGGATCTTATGATGTTTCTCCCCCTCTACCCTCTTGTGATGAATTGAGTTTCCCCTTTGAAGTTATCTTATCAGATTGAGTCTTTGATTTGAGAACACTTGATGTATGTCTTTCCATGTTTATCTGTGGTGACAATGGGATATCACGTGCCACTTGATGTATGTTTTGGTTACCAACTTGCGGGTTCCGCCCATGAACCTATGCATAGGGGTTGGCGCACGTTTTCTTGACTCTCCGGTAGAAACTTTGGGTCACTCTATGAAGTACTTTGTGTTGGTTGGATGAATCTGAGATTGTGTGATGCATATCGTATAATCATGCCCACGGATACTTGAGGTGACAACGGAGTATCTAGGTGACATTAGGGTTTTGGTTGATTTGTGTCTTAAGGTGTTATTCTAGTACAAACTCTTTAATAGATCAATCCGAAAGAATAACTTTGAGGTGGTTTTGTCCCTACCATAATCTCTACATTTGTTCTCCGCTATTAGTGGCTTTGGAGTGACTCCTTGTTGCATGTTGAGGGGTTGTTATATGATCTATCTATGTTATTATTGTTGAGAGAACTTGCACTAGTGAAAGTATGAGCCCTAGGCCTTGTCTCCTATCATTGCAATACCGTTTACGCTCACTTTTATCATTAGTTACCTTACTGTTTTTATATTTTCAGTTTACAAATACCTTTATCTACCATCCATATTGCACTTGTATCACTATCTCTTCGCCGAACTAGTGCACCTATACAAATTACCATTGTATTGGGTGTGTTGGGGACACAAGAGACTCTTTGTTATTTGGTTGCAGGGTTGTTTGAGAGAGCCCACCTTCATCCTACGCCTCCTACGGATTGATAAACCTTAGGTCATCCACTTGAGGGAAATTTGCTACTGTCCT
Organism: Aegilops longissima; assembly: GCA_021605205.1. NCBI lineage: Eukaryota > Viridiplantae > Streptophyta > Magnoliopsida > Poales > Poaceae > Aegilops > Aegilops longissima. Next base: position 47,646,130 of record CM038679.1, read on the forward strand.
ACAAACCTGTGCACTTGCAGGCCCAACAACGTCTACAAGAAGAAGGTTGTGTAGTAGACATCAAGCTCTTTCTGGCGCCGTTGCCGGGGAGGCTAGGTAAGCGGCACTCACTCACACCACGTCAACTAAGCTCTTTTCTGGCGCCATTGCCGGGGAGGTGACTGCTTGAAGGTATATCTTTAGAACTTGCAATCGAATCTTTTTGTTTCTTGTTTTATCATTAGTTTAGTTTATAAAGAAAACCACAAAAAAATGGAGTTAAGTTTGTCTTATACGCTTCGTCTTTTTAATATGTTCCGTGAGTATGATGGAAAGGAAATTTGTGCCGAAGTGTTAGAAGAAGAATGCATTAAAATGCTTGGTACTAAATATTTGAATGATGAGCATGATTGCAATGTTGTTAGTATGAATTCCTTGAATATCCATGATGCTAATGATATGCAAAGCCACAAGCTTGGGGAAGCTATGTTTGATGAAGATGATATTTTTTGTCCCCCAAGCTTTGATGAGCAAAATTACTATGATGAAAGCATGCATCCTATCTATGATGATTTTTGTGATGACATGTATGCTTTAAAGAATAATGATAACCATGAAACCTGTCATCTTGATCTTAATTTTCAATCACATGATAGTTTTTTTTGAATTTGCTCCCACTATTGTTGATGAGAAGAATTTTGCTTGTGTGGAGAGTAGTAAATTTTCTATGCTTGTAGATCATGAAAATAATGCTTTAGGTGCTGGTTATATTGTTGAATTCATTCATGATGCTACTGAAAATTATTATGAGGGAGGAACATATGCTTGTAGGAGCTGCAATAATGTCAATTTTCCTCTCTATCCGCTTCAATTTTTGAAGTTATGCTTGTTTTGCCTTCCTATGCTAGTTGATTATTATTTCCATAAGTTGTTTGCTCACAAAATCCCTATGCATAGGAAGTGGGTTAGACTTAAATGTGCTAGTCATATTCTTCATGATGCTCTTTTTATGTTTCAATTCTTATCTTTTATGTGAGCATCATTGAACTCACCATGCCTAGCTAGGGGCGTTGAACGTTAGCGCTTGTTGGGAGGCAACCCAATTTTATTTTAGTTTCTTGCTTTTTGGTTCTGTTTAGGAATAAATAATCCATCTAACTTCTGTTTAGATGTGGTTTTATGTTTTAATTAGTGTTTGTGCCAAGTAGAACCTTTGGGAAGACTTGGGTGAAGTCTTTATGATCATGCTGTAAGAAAAAAGAAACTTTAGCGCTCACGAGATTAGCTTCAACTTTTTTCTGGAGAGTGATATTTAGTTGATTCTTTTTGAATATGATTACTAGACAAATTACTCAGGTCCACCAATTTATTTTAGAATTTTTGGAGTTCTAGAAGTTTGCGTTAGTTACAGATTACTACAGACTGTTCTGTTTTTGACAGATTCTGTTTTCTTTGTGTTCTTTGCTTATTTTGATGAATCTATGAGTAGTATCGGAGGGTATGAACCATAGATAAGTTATAATACAGTAGATATTACACCAATATAAATAAATAATGAGTTCATTACAGTAACTTGAAGTGGTGTTTTGTGTTCTTTCGCTAACGGGGCTCACGAGTTTTCTGTTAAGTTTTGTGTTGTGAAGTTTTCAAGTTTTGGGTAAAGATTCGATGGACTATGGAATAAGGAGTGGCAAGAGCCTAATATTGGGTATTCCCAAGGCACCCCAAGTTAATATTCAAGGACAACCAAGATCCTAAGCTTGGGGATGCCCCGGAAGGCATCCCCTCTTTCGTCTTCGTTCATCGGTAACTTTACTTGGAGCTATATTTTTATTCGCCACATGATATGTGTTTTGCTTGGAGCGTCATTTTCTTTTGTTTTGTTTTGCTTGCTTTTATTTATAATAATGTTTTGCATCTTTAGTTTCAATAAAAAAAGTCATGGATAGCCTTTACCATGCTTATTTTGCTAGTATACATGTTGCTGTTTGAACACAGAAAGTTTACCGCTGTTGCAAAAATTCCCTAGAAAATTCAGAGAATGGTATAATGTTGAAATTTTTGGATAATGATCTCTGATAAAGTTACTACAGTGGGAATTTTATTTCATATTTTTTGGAGTTAGGGAAGTATTGATACTCTTGCATTCTTCACAGACTGTACTGTTTTGGCAGACTGCTGTTATGTTTGCATTGTTTGCATATGTTTGCTTGTTTAATGGTTCTATTTGAGGATAGGAGTATTAAATATGCAGAGGAATTTAGTATGCAATGTTGAATAATAATCTTAGTGATTTGTTACAGTAGAAAATGATAAGGTTTTGCATTGGTTTATACTAACCTATCTCACGAGTTCTTGTTGAGTTTGGTGTGGATGAAGCTTTTGAGAAATAGAGAAACCATGATATGAGAGGAATTAAGGAGACACAAAAGTTCAAGCTTGGGGATGCCCAAGGCACCCCAAGATAATATTTCAAGAAGTCTCAAGCATCTAAGCTTGGGGATGCCCCGGTAGGCATCCCACATTTTTTCTTCAACAACTATCGGTTAGTATCGGTTGAGCCTAAGTTTTTGCTTCTTCACATGAGTTGTGCTATCCTTGCATTGTCGTTTTATTTTGCTTTCTGTTTGAATACAATACCAAGATCTGAAATTTTATTATGAGAGAGAATCTTCGCATAGTTGCATAATATTTAGCTACTCATCGATCTTCACTTATATCTTTTTGGAGTAGTTTGTCATTTACTCATGTGCTTCACTTATATCCTATGAGTAAATTGTTGAATGAATTAATTGTCATAAATCTGAAATTATATATGCTTCATTTGCTTATACCATGGGGAGTAATGACTTCACATCTAAGAAGTAAAGGTTGTAAATTTATTGAAAGTTAGCAAGCATTATATTGGTCATTTGAACAATTCATGAAAGAATATTGAAGGAAGAGAGATTTCACATATAAATATACTATCGTAGACATCTTTTATGATTGGGAGCACTCATTAAGTATGACATGCTAAAGAGTTGATGTTGGACAAGGAAGACAACGTAATGGTTTATGTTTTCTGACATCTCATTTAAAGTATATTGTCATGGATCATTCAAACATGTTGAGCTTGCCATTCCCCCTCATGCTAGCCAAAAATTCCTTGCACCAATTAGAGATACTACTTGTGCTTCCAAATATTCTTAAACCCGGTTTTGCCATGAGAGTCCACCATACCTACCTATGGATTGAGTAAGATCCTTCAAGTAAGTTGTCATTGGTGCAAGCAATAAAAATTGCTCTCTAAATATGCATGACTTATTAGTGCGAAGAAAATAAGCTTTGTACGATCTTGTTATGGAAGCAATAAAAGCAACGGACTGCATAATAAAGGTCCATATACAAGGGGCAATATAAAGTGACGTTCTTTAGCATTCAGATTTTGTGCATCCAACACTAAAAGCGCATGACAACCTCTGCTTCCCTCTGCGAAGGGCCTATCTTTTACTTTATGTCTTTTACTTTATGCAAGAGTCAATGTGATCTTCATCTTTCCCTTTTCATTTTATCCTTTGGCAAGCTCCTCGTGTTGGGAAGATCTGATATATATATATATATATATATATATATATATATATATATATATATATATATATATATCAATTGGAAGTAAGTTAGCACGAACTATTATTGTTGACATCACCCAAAGGTGAATACGTTGGGAGGCAACACTATAAGCCGCTATCTTTCTCAATGTCCGATTGAAACTCCATAACCATTAGTATTGTGTGAGTGTTAGAAATTGTAGAAGACTATATGATAGTTGAGTATGTGGAGTTTGATATTCCTGAAAATAAGATGAATTTCAATTGTTTGAATGACTGAGAATGAAGTTTGCTAGTGTTCAAGAAAGTTTATGGTCTATGCTTTGACATGTGAATTGCTTGTTACTTTATCGTGAGAAGTTTTATGAGATGAACTACTGTTATGAAATATTATCATGCTAGAAAAGGTGATTGAAATTATCATTGATCAAACTTGTGCACCTTCTAGCATTCACACTTCATAAATTCTTTCTTTATCATTTACCTACTCGAGGCGAGTAGGAATTAAGCTTAGGGATCTTGTCGTCTCCAACATATCTAATTTATGAAGCATTCATGCTATTTTATTATCTGTTTTGAATGATTATGGGCTTTATTATACACTTTTATATTACTTTCGGGACTAACCTATTAACCGGAGGCCCAGCCCGTATTGCTGTTTTATTGCCTGTTTTAGTATTTCGAGGAAAAGGAATATCAAACGGAGTCCAAACGGAATGAAACCTTCGGCATCGTGATTTTTTGGAAGAATATCATCCTAGAGGCTTGGAGATCAAGTCAGAAGATACTCGAGGAGCCCAGGAGATAGGGGGCGCCCCTCCCCCTACAGGGCGCGGCCCCCTGTCTCGTGGACCCCTCGAGCAGCCCTCGACCGACTTCTTTCGCCTATATATGCCTACGTACCCTAAAACCATCGAATATCAAGATAGATCGGGAGTTCCGCCGCCGCAAGCCTCTGTAGCCACCAAAAGTCAATCGGGACCCTGTTCCGGCACCCTGCCGGAGGGGGAATCCATCACCGGTGGCCATCTTCATCATCCCGGCGCTCTCCATGACGAGGAGGGAGTAGTTCACCCTCGGCCTGAGGGTATGTACCAGATAGCTATGTGTTTGATCTCTCTCTCTCTCTCTCTCTCTCTCTCTCTCTCTCTCTCTCTCTCTCGTGTTCTCTCTATGGCACGATCTTGATGTATCGCGAGCTTTGTTATTATAGTTGGGTCTTATGATGTTTCTCCCCCTCTACTCTCTTGTGATGAATTGAGTTTCCGCTTTGAAGTTATATTATCGGATTGAGTCTTTGATTTGAGAACACTTGATGTATGTCTTGCCGTGTTTATCTGTGGTGACAATGGGATATCACGTGCCACTTGATGTATGTTTTGGTGACCAACTTGCGGGTTCCGCCCATGAACCTATGCATAGGGGTTGGCGCATGTTTTCTTGACTCTCCGGTAGAAACTTTGGGGCACTCTTTGAAGTACTTTGTGTTGGTTGGATGAATCTGAGATTGTGTGATGCATATCATATAATCATGCCCACAGATACTTGAGGTGACAATGGAGTATCTAGGTGACATTAGGGTTTTGGTTGATTTGTGTCTTAAGGTGTTATTCTAGTACGAACTCTTTAATAGATCGATTCGAAAGAATAACTTTGAGGTGGTTTCGTACCCTACCATAATCTCTACATTTGTTCTCCGCTATTAGTGGCTTTGGAGTGACTCTTTGTTGCATGTTGAGGGATTGTTATATGATCTATCTATGTTATTATTGTTGAGAGAACTTGCACTAGTGAAAGTATGAACCCTAGGCCTTGTTTCCTATCATTGCAATACCGTTTACGATCTCTTTTATCATTAGCTACCTTGCTGTTTTAATATTTTCAGTTTACAAATACCTTTATCTACCATCCATATTGCACATGTATCGCTATCTCTTCGCCGAACTAGTGCACCTATACAAATTGCCATTGTATTGGGTGTGTTGGGGACACAAGAGACTCTTTGTTATTTGGTTGGAGGGTTGTTTGAGAGAGACCATCTTCATCCTACGCCTCCTACGGATTGATAAACTTTAGGTCATCCACTTGAGGGAAATTTGCTACTGTCCTACAAACCTGTGCACTTGCAGGCCCAACAACGTCTACAAGAAGAAGGTTGTGTAGTAGACATCACCTCGCACCGCCATCAAGTCACAAGCACTGTCCGGCTTCCTCGACGACTGGGCCGAGACCCAGTACCCGCCGCCAGCACCCGACTCCACCCATTGGCGGATGCATTTTGATGGTTCCAAGATGCACACCGGTTTGGGAGCCGGCATCATCCTCACCTCTCCCAAAGGAGACAAGCTCAAATATGTGCTGCAAATCCATTTCGCCGCCTCCAACAACGTCGTCGAATACGAGGCACTCATTCACGGGCTCCGGCTTGCCAAAGAGCTCGGCATTCGCCGGATCCTGTGCTATGGTGACTCTGACTTGGTGGTCCAACAGTTGTCAGGCGACTGGGGCGCCAAAGATGCAAACATGGCGAGCTACCGCTTCCTCGTACAGCAGCTCAGTGGATATTTTGAAGGGTGCGAGTTTCTCCATGTGCCAAGAAACGACAACGAGCAAGCAGATGCCCTGGCACGAATCGGCTCCACCCGTCAAGCATTATCGACCGGCGTCGCCCTTCAACGCCTCCTCAAGCCGTCTTTCAAGCCATCGCAAGAGTCAGATTCTATCTTCTTGCCGGCTCCTCCTGAAGCAGTCGGATCCGACTTGAGAGCTCCAGCGGCCGGCACGGGAATTATGGCAGGCGGCCTGGGGGCCGCGACAGTCGCGCCCGGCCCGGGGCCTTCAGAACCCGGCCCGAGGACTACAGCGGCCAGCCCGGGGACTTCAGAGCTCGGCCCGGGGACTGCACCAATCGACTAGGGGACTTCATCGACCCAGCAAGCGGCTGCCGACTCCAACCCACCGCCTCCCGGCCCAACCGCCCTCGTCCAAGTTGCAGTCCTGACAGTCAAAGAAATCGCAGCACCTTCGTGGGCCCAGCCCATCCTCAATTTCTTGGTGAACAAAGAGCTGCCGAATGATGAGATCTCGGTCTGGCAAGTGCAACGCCGGGTAGCAGCCTACACCATAGTCAACAGAGAGCTTGTGAGGCGCAGTGTCACTGGTGTCTACCAGTGCTGCGTGGAGCCGGAGCAAGGCCAAGCGATTCTCCAAGATATCCATCAAGGCGAGTGTGGCCACCACGCGGTTTCAAGGGCACTTGTCGCCAAAGCGTTCCACCATGGCTTTTTCTGGCCGACCGCTCTAGAAGACGCCAAGGACTTGGTCCAAAAATGCAAACGGTGCCAGAAGTTCCGTTCCAAGCCACATCAGCCGGCTTCTGCACTCAAGACTATTCCCATTGCCTGGCCCTTTGCCGTCTGGGGCCTGGACATGGTGGGACCATTCAAAACAGCGCGAGGTGGCATGACTCATCTGCTTGTAGCGGTGGACAAGTTCACCAAGTGGATAGAAGGCAAACCAATCAAGAAGTTGAACAGTTCGACTGCTATGACGTTCATCTCCGACATCACCATCCGGTATGGCATACCGCACAGCATCATCACCGACAATGGCACAAACTTTGCCAAAGGCGCCTTGGCCCGTTTTTGCGCGACGCAGGGCATCCGACTGTGTCGGATTTCAGGTTCCAGCAGACCCTCTAGGTTCGAACTCTGGGGTGCACGCGGAGATCTCACCCCCTACAAACCAGCACCTTGTCGCCTCGCAAGGATCTAACTACACAAAAAGCAACACAAGGGACACAAGGTTTATACTGGTTCGGGCCACCATTGTGGTGTAATACCCTACTCCAGTGTGTGGTGTGGTGGATTGCCTCAGGGGCTGATGATGAACAATACAAGGAAGAACAGCCTCGCGAGGGTCTGCTCTTGGCCGGTGTGACGAACTGCTAGGGGGAGTTCGGTCGCTCTCTCCCTCTCTCTCTCTCTAGATTCCAGGCCCCAACCATGTGGGTGGCTAGTCCTATTTATAGGCAAAGGCCCTGGGCCTCTTCCCAAATATTAGCGGGAAGGGCGCCAACAATTAGCCATTTGAAGGGAACATCAGTACACTTATCTGACTAAAGTTGGTCCTCGCATGTCAAAGGCTCACACGATGGCGCTGGCTTGGGCTCCACGATGACCTCCTTCCTGCCGTTGTATTGGTCTTGGTCTTGTTGCACAAGTGGCTGCCTTTGCTTGATGCTCTCGCTGCGCTTGCCTCCTTTGCACCAAAGAGGAAATGAGGACACTCGCTGGCTGGCGCCCTCTGGCGCCCTCGGTAAATCATGGCTTGCGTCATGGGCACCTCGTGAGGTACCCGCCTTGATCTCTCGCATCCTCATGAGCCAGCCTGACGAGGCCGTGCACGAGAAGCTTCTGTCGTCCGCCCAGCAATCTCAGCCCCTCACGAGGTCTTGAGCTTGTGCCGATGAAGATGGGCGTCTTTGGGCCACCCCTTGAGGCACGCCGCAGGCCGCGAGCGAGCATGTCTGGGTACCCCCGTTCCCAGAACACCGACAGTAGCCCCCGGGCCCAAGGCGCGCCTGGATTTGGCTTAGCAGAGAAGCGAAAGGGCAAGTGCGAAGCGCCGCGGGCCCTAATAGCCTGCGGCCTCGGGCACCACGTGGCGGTTGATTGGACGTGGGCGTCCCTGTTCCCCCACGCCTCCTTATTTTGCGCCCAGCTAGGCGGACCCATGGTTGCACACAGTCATCCCTCTTCTCGCCGCTCGAGGTCTCCTGCTCTTCCTCCTCTCCAGCTCCAGTCTCAGCTTCCAATCCAATCTCGAATCCTCCCCCTTCCTGTCGCCATGGCTCCGACGAAGAAGGGGAAAGGAAAAAAGCATGTGCCTCCGTCCCACTCGCTGTCGCTGACGGCCCCTGCTGTCGATCGGTCGATCATACTCAACCGAGAAGGCTTGGACAAGGTCAGTTCTGCCCTCGCAACTATCTTCAACGAGTGCGGGAGGACGACGGTCTGGCCTGCGTCTCACTTCTCCATTGACAAAATTGTCACGAGGTCCGTGCCATAGCATACGTAGGCGGGGACTGGTTCTCCCCTTTTCCTATTTCTTCAACTCTGTGCTTTCCCATTACCAGATCCATATGATGCATTTGGGTCCCGAACCCATTACTCTTCTTGCCGTTTTCGCCTTTGTCTGCGAGGCGATCATGGGCATCCCTCCTTCAGTTGCCTTGCTGCGCCACTTCTTCTCTTTGCGCCTCCTCGCGACCCACCCAATGCTAAAGTGCGTGAGCTTCATTGCCGCACGAAACAGCGGCTTGAGGATTAATTTCAGACTTCCTCCGCTTGGCGCCTTGGTTCCTTGGCGGTGGCTGTATGTGGATGTTGGGGTGCCCAGCCCCTGCTTTGAGCCAACATTACCGCTATCCCCAATTCGGGCTGGGGCGAGAGGCGCTCACGAGCCCCGGCTCGTCTTCGTCTGGCATCGCCAGCGTGCTTGAGGCGCTTCGGCGTGTGGCGCCCAAGGTGGTGAATGAGTTCCTCCTATGCCGCATTGCCCTCTCCGGCGCCATTCCGCGGATGTGGGCCTTGGTAGGCGTGAGACCGCATGAGGCTCAGGAGGAGGACTGATGCTGAAGTCTTTGAGGAAGGTTCTCATGATCTGGTGGGGACCCTTCACTGGCAGCATCCGGCAAGGGGGGTGCTCTTCTGTACCTTTGCTCGAACAGGGGTGATTTCGTGAAGCAGATTCGTAGCTTCGACGAATGGGGGCTGCGCCCCGTAGGCCTCATGGGACCTCGTGAGAACCCAATTGTGGTGACTGCCCTTCCAGTTGCCCACGGCAGTCCTTCCTCGAGTGGGGGAGTAGGGAGGCAAGGGCCACCGGAGGCTGAGGGGGCCTCCGCCGGGATGACGATGACAGGCGGCACTCCTGAGGTGGCAGCTCCTGAGGCCCGCACTGCTGCGGCTGAAGGCGTTGAGCCACGGCCCGCGGCTCCCATGGCAGAGGCCCCTGAGGCCCCGGCTACCCTTCTTGGTGAGGCGACTGGCGGCGTGTGCCAGGACGACGCCCCTGACGCTGGTCACCTTGGTTCTTCTTCCTCGTCGCAGGCTGACCCCTACGCCGAGCTCCAGGGCCGCTTCCGTGTGGACTTCGAGGCTCTTCGGAAGAGAAAGGAGGCCTTGGGTGATGATTGCCCTTGCCGCCTGCTGAAGCACAGGAAGTATTTCGCCATTGATGAGTAAGCCTTCTCCTTTCCTGGTTCCTTATTTTCCCATTGCTTCGGCTGATCCTCGCTCTGCAGGGCCCTTCCTACCGAGCTCACGGAGATGGCTGAGGAGCCATCCCCCCAGGCCTCGCCCTCTCTACCATCCCCAAGCGCTCCAAGCTTAGGCATTGCCCTCATGGTGGGGCCGGTCGGAGAGGTGAGCAATCCTGTGGCGCATCATGGTTCTGCGCACCTCGCGACCCTCCTTCGCGAGCCTTCCCGGGGTATAGCCAGCTTGCCTTGGGCTCCTCGACTGGCCGTGGACGGCGATTGGCTGAGGTCGGCCCTTCGTTCTTCATTTGGGGACGAGCCGGCTCTAGGCCGGGCTTCTGGCAAGGCGTGCCCGGCCATCGCGAGGGCGCCAGCCCCGAGCCCCCTGCCTAGAGGGGGAGTGCTGATTCGCGGCCCCAGCGCACACAGGCGGAGGATGATCACGGAAGACATGCTCGGCCGCGCCGGGGCGCCGTGCCCCCGCCAAAGGTTTCTCGGAGGCGGTGGCGCAGTGAGCCAACAGTGTGTAAGCTTCTGGCGAAGACTGCGCCTTGAAGCGGAGGGCCTCGCCTAGCTGAAGAGAGGCCAAGCTAAAGGTGGTCGTTGCCCTTGTGCGCCACCAGCGTGACCTCGACAATGAGAAAGCCGAGGTGTCGCTGGCGGTTCGCGGGAGGCCCGTTCCGGGCCGTCGAGGAGGCCGGGAGGCTGACGGCGGCGTGAGGCGGCGGAGGCAGCGGGAGCTCGGGCTGGAGCAATTCCACAGGCAGCAGGTGGAGCTGCGTGAAAGCGGCCCTGCGTCGATGAAGGGGCTTGATCGACCAGGCGGAGCTCGAGGCGTGAGGAGGCTTGCGGCTGGAAGCTGCCGAGCAGCGCCCGCGATCTTGAGCAGCTGGAGACGCGAGGCGCTTGGTGATGCAGGCGGAGGACGATGTCGCTGCGCGGGAGGCCCGAGTCCGGGAAGAGGTTGATCGCTGGGTGGCGGTGGCCCGCTTGAACCTTGAGCGCGAGTTCAAGGAGAAGCTGGGGTTGATAAGGGCCGAAGTGGAAGGCAGGACTGCTGCCCTGAGGGCCAAGCTGGATGAAGTGACGCGGCAAGCTGACGCTTCCCGGGCCGCCCTTGGTGTGGCGCAGGAGGAGCTGACTTCCTCCCGCGCCGAGGTGCTTCTTCTACGTCAGCGGTTGGACGCGGCCGAGGCCGTTGCACGGCGGAACGAGGACGAGATACGCCAGCGGCAGATCTTGGAGCACGAGCATGGCCCTATGCTCCGCACGCTCCGGGAAAGAGTGTAACATCCCAAATTTCCTATTTGGAATGTTTTACAATTATAGCTAAGCATCTAATGCATCCTGTTTGAATTTGAATGCCATTTGAAGTTTCAGAGGATTTTGAGTTTTGAATTTGAATTCAAATTTTGGCAAGTGGGAATCATTTCAAAAACTATGCCTGATAAATACTTGATCAAAAGTATGAGAGGAGCAAACATGACACTCCAAAAATATCAGATGAAACAATGCCAAAAGTTTTGAATTCAAACTTGGGTTTTATTTAAATTTGGAAAAAAATGAAATTTTATAAAGTTTGGATTTTGCCTTTGAAAAAATGTTCAAATGATAGGGAATATTCCCCTGATCATTTTGGTATATATATGTCCTATATAAAATATTTATATTTTAAAAGATATCTCTGTTTTTGTTTTATTTAAAAAAATAAATTTAAAAAAATAGAAAACCCCCCAGGCGCCAGCCAGGCCCCCTGGCCCAGCCAGCGCTGAAGCCACCAGCGCCAGGCGCAGCAAAGCGGCCCACCTAGCCAGCCGAGCCGGCCCAGCACCGGCCTCACCTCACCCCCGCACCCGAAGCCCCTTCGCGTCGGTCGACCGCTCGCCCCGCCCCTCTCTCTCTCTCTCCCTGGCAGATGGACCCGCCCCCGTCTTCAACCCCGCCCCGCCACGCGCGCGCCGCCTCGATCGCGGATCTGCGAGATCCGGGATCCGATCCCCTCGATCACCTCCCTTGCCCGACGAGGCCCCGCCTATATAAGCCGGGCCCCCCCTTTTATTCCCCCCTAGCCCCTCGCGGAACCCCTCTCCCCTCACACGAGCTCACGAGGCCGAGCCTCCCGCCGCCGCCATTTGCGTCGCCGTCGCCGCCCTAGCCCCTCCGAGCTCGGCCGACTCCACCAGACGCCTCCCGAGCTCGTCACCACCCATGAGCCACTCCGCCGCCCTCCCGGCGACCCGAGCCGTCGGCACACTCGCCGCCCGCCGCCCGCCGCCGTCCAGCGCGGTGAGTCACGGAGACCCCCTCCCCGTCCGATCGCAATCTCTGGCGTAGATTAGATCACCCGAAGGTATTTCTTTTAAATAAAACCGGTCCGGCCCGGTTCGTTTACGATTTAATTTAGGTTAGGGTTTATTTTATTTAGCCCGGCCCGACTAGTTTAACCCTAGGGCCCGTTTAGTTTATATTACGCTCAGTGCGTAGTTTAGGCCCATTAGGCCCTTTTTCATTTATTTTCGTTTTCTGTTTTAACAGAATAGTTCCTGTTTTGAAAAATTCATATCTTTTATTCTGTTTAATATTTTTAGGTGATTCTTTTTTTGTTGGGTTGCAAATTTTCTATAGTTTCTGTAGAAAATATTATTAGCTATGTTAAAGATATTTTAAATTTCTTTAATTTAGTTTTAGTCAGAATAGTAAATCTGTTATAACATGAGTTAGAAAAATTATTTTTATATGATTCTTTTTGTCCCAACTTTATTTTGACATTGCCAAACCATAGGAATTAAATTGGGTATTTTAGGATTAATAAAAAATAGTTTTAAGCAGAATCTTGTTAATCCTAATTAATTAACTAGCTACTGTTTTCCTATTATTTTAATTAGTAAATAAATTTATTTTTAACATGTGATTGATTATTCTAGGATAGTTTCTGTCACTTTAAGGATGAACTTTTAGTTATAATAAATAAAAGTTTTATTTTATTTTCTTAATAGAAATTTGAATTAGGCCTAATAGGAGTTTCATAATAGATTTTTAATTAATTCTTTTTGCTCCTAGTTGCTTAATGAAATATTTTCTGTTAAGTTAACATAAATCCATGATTAGGTTATGTTAAGAAATTTTTGTTATATAAAACTATTCTAGTTGTTGTTTGAAGTAGGAAACTTGAGTTGGTTTTCTTTTAGCTTTCCCTTGGGTTTTGATTTGGTTGTTTTGATGTGTTATGTTGCTATTGCTATACTATTGTGTTATGTGATCCTATGCTATATGCTTATTGTGATTATTGTTTGTCTCGGTAGAGTTTCGAGTCTGAAGCTTGCTACTCTGAATCTTTTGCTTACGAGGATCATCAGCAAGGCAAGTTTTGATCATGTTATTTTCTATACCTATGTTTTTGTGCATTAGAAATTATCACCACCCACCATGCATGCAGTAGTTGAAATTTTGAAGTTATTAATCTTGAGTAGTATCATGTGGTAGGATGAACCAATCCCTTGTTACCATGACCCGGGACGAAGTAGTTTACTTTGCTATGCTCGTGAGCGGGTTTTGGTTGAGTGAAATTCATAAGAAAGATGTGAGAGTCAATGATGATGACAACCCATGAACTACAAGAATCAAGATGGACTTGAATTCACTCTTTGGGTGGAGGGCGGTTGTGGGCACCTGGAGAACCCGGTGGTTGGCGGGATGCATGGAGAAGTGCCATGACATCTTGCGGAAAGCTTCACCCAGCCACGAAGAGGCGGATGGATGCCCCATGACGGAAGCTTACTGTGTAGCCGCAAGCCATTATGGGCTCTGGCTGGGTTAACCCTAGTAGTGACGCTGGCTGGGCGGTACTACGAGATGTAGAAGAACGGTAGGATTGGATGGGTACGGCGGTAGCAGAAGAACTCTTTGGAAGACCCTGTTTCATTCATCCGTCTTCAAACACCATGAAGTGCGAAGACTTAAAAGGAGGAATGATTCTTGCAGGAAAAGTCGCAAACCTCTGCAGAGTTAAAGATCTAATCGATTAGCCGTGTCCCGATTCACGGACAATTTGAGCCTCTGGAACTTGGAAGTATTGAAATCTCAACACTAAAACTAATGAATTAATTTGAGGGTTTTATGACTTAATAATTTGGGAATGAGATTTTGGTTGGCGGAACCATCTCAATAACTACCAACAATTTGTAGTAATTTTGCAAGCAAGTCCTTTGTAGTAGGAAAAAATTGGCTTTTCGCAAATTGATGAAACTTAGAGCTCCACAGCCAAAATGCATATAGTGTTAGTAACTTTATTATTATTATTCTTCATGACTTGCCAGCTTATTCAAAAGCTGACCTACATGGCTGCAACGTCTTATGTTGAGGTATATTCGATCGGGAGTGAGGCTACGCTCGCGCTTGGCGATTGCCCTTTGGAGTCGGATGGACTCGCTTTATCTTCTCGCTTACGCAGCATTAGTAGTTTATTTCTCATGAGTTGGCCTTGAGCAGAATTTATTCCTTGTAATAAAGACTCTATATGAGAATCGTGTAATAAAATTCAGGTGTGATTGAACTTTGATTATTCCATCGATGTCTTGTGAGTACCGGCATGATCTTGGGATGAATACAGACACGGAGATTTGACCGATTTTGGGTCAGGTCGCTCTGAGAGATGGTATCAGAGCACACGCTGACCGTAGGATCGTAACCCCTAGGATCGGAAAGCCATAGGAAGAGACCATTTACTTTATATCCTTATCATTCCGTAATTCTCCCATGTTCAATTCTGATTCTTCTCCTATTTTCAACATTCTAGATGGCGTCGAGTTCACCCGGTTTGCTACGGAGTTTTGCCGGCCCGATGAGGCGATGCCCTTGGAAGGAAGGTGGTCCAGATGGTGAAGAAGCTGAAGATTGCTCTGCCCTCGATCACGGGAAGCCAACTAATGCACTTCCGGCGGACACCCTTCTGGATTGAAGTGCATATCCTGTGGAGAACCCGGAGGGCATCTGAGCCTATTGACTTTGAGTTCACGGGGACATGGCGATCTATCGTGCCCTTGGACATCTCCGAGAGGAATCTGAGGGCGAGCTCGATCCCTCGAGACCTCGCCATGGTTTCTCGCGAGCACGGAATGGAGATATCATCCGCACCGTGGAGGGCGACTCCATTCTCTCTTATATCCAGGACTTGGAGTGTCTCCTCGAGAAGCGGGAGATTCAGACTCGCCGTAACTCGAAGGCACACGGAGGCTATTGTTCCGTGAGCTGGGCTGGAGGAGAAGGCACGCGCAGACTTCCTTAGCCATGAGGAAGAAATCGCGGACTTCATGGAGACAGTCGAAGACCTGAAGATGAAGCTTGCCGCGATAGAGGAAAAGATGGACTTGGGAGAGGACCTTTATCCGAGTGGAGACAATGGACCTATCGTGAGTAATGATCAGGATTTTGAAGGGAGCTCCACTGGAGAAAGCCACAAGAGGAGGCGCCACACGGAGGACATCACACGGAGGGCGCAAGGATTATTGATGAAGACTTTTAGTCGACCACCATGTTATTTTTCCTTTTTAAATCGATCAGTTAGGCGATATTTCCTTGATTAGTCATGAGCTTTTGTAATCGAGTTTGAACCATGTTTGAGTGGAATGAATAAATGATTGGTGTGTTTTATGTTTGTGCATTCATATGGGTAGTGTTATTTCTCATAGACCATTGTTCTATTCTAATTTTCTCGTCCACTCCAAAACACGGATGCCTCAGAGGCGTGACCTTTGGTTTTCCATGAGCTCACCCAGCTGCTCCAGCAGAGAATGCCCTATGCAGCTTCTCATCGAATCGAACAACAACACCAACAATCCACCGCCACCACCCCCGTGGACAACTTGACTCGATTCACGAGGCTGAATCCGCGATGTTCTCTAGTAGCCGAGGCGATTGTGGTGATGATTGGCTCCATAAAGTCGGAAGAGAGCTAATCTTTGTTGGATGCACCGATGCAGAGAAGGTGCGCTTTGCAGCGCATCAACTTGATGGACCTGCAGCTTCTTGGTGGGAGAACTACACGCCACTTATCCCATTGGTGCTATCACATGGGATCAATTCCAGCAGAGCCTTCCGCACGCTCATGTCTCATTTGGAGCCATGAGTGCGAAGAAGCGTGAGTTCCGTAACTTACGCCGAGGGAACCGTCTTGTGGCGCGATGCGTGGATGAGTTCAACAAGCTAGCTCCCTATGCCCCGGATGATGTGGCCACAGATGCATAAGCGGGAGAAGTTCCTTGAGGGACTCAACGACGAGCTGAGTATGCAGCTTATTGTGGCTACCTTCAACAACTACCGGGAGCTGGTAGACAAGGCCACCATACTTGAAGGAAGCAGCAGCAGATTGAAAGCATAGCGGAAGTACAGCCGGGGAAGCACAACTCGGGAGCTCAGCGAAGCCCGTTCGCACCATACTCGGAGGGCACACCCATCATAACCATGGAGGCCATAACCATGGAGGAAATGGGAACAATCGCAGCCAGGACAACAAGTCAGGCCATGGCAATGGCAATGGAAGCAGTAATGGCAATCAGCACCGTTCTACCCGGCTCGAAGGATTTGAGCCACATCACCTGCTTCAAGTGCGGAAGGCAGGGCACTATGCCACCGACTGCCGGAGGCCAGCGGAGGAATGGAAAGCGGCAATGGAGGCTCAGCGAAGAAGCCCAATCCGTTCCCTCGTGCTCGGGTGAACCACATTGGCGTGGAGGGCGTCTATGATCAGCCGGACAACTTGTGGTTGGTAAGTTTTATTGAATTCACGTTCAGTTTTGGTACTCTTTGATTACGGTGCAGCGCATTCATTCATATCAAGGGTAGTTGTGGAAAAGTATGGGTTGCCCACTAAAACCCTTAGAAGCCCCTTCGCGTCGGTTCGCGCAGGAGGAGAAATGATGGCAGGTTTAGGCTGTCATGCAACCCTCAACATCGGGAACCATAAATTTCCGCAGACCTCATAGTGTTGGAAACCCGGACCTTGGATGTAATCCTAGGCATGGATTGGTTGACGAAGTTTGAAGGAAACATAGGCTGTGCCCGCAAGTCTATTCGCTCACCACCGGGCGAAGAGGATCAAGTATGTAGCCGAGCACAGCCGGATGAAGAATCGGTGCATTCCCTCACGGGAGTTGTTGGGAGGAAGTGCCGATGGTGCAAGATTTTCCGATGTGTTCCGGAGGAATTACCAGAATGCCACCGGACGGGGACATTGAATTTTGATTGAGTTATTGCGGCACAGCCCCAATATCCAAGAGACCTTATCGGATGCCACGAATGAGTTGAAAGAGATCAAGGATCAAATTAATGAGTTATTGGAGAAAGGATATATTCGCCAAGCTCATCACCTTGGGGAGCCCAGTTCTTTTGGTAGAGAAGAAGGATGGAAGCTTGAGGATGGTTGTGGATTATCGTGCGTTGAGCGAAGTAACCATCAAGAACAAGTACCCTCTGCCGATGATTAATGATCTGTTTGATCAGCTAGTTGGAGCCAAGGTATTCTCTAAGATCGATCTTGATCGAGGTATCATCGATTGAAGATCCGTGAAAAGGATATACCCAAAACAGCATTCACTACCAGGTATGGTTTATATGAGTATACCATCATGTCATTTGGATTGACTAATGCTCCTGCATACTTCATGAATTTGACGAACAAGGTGTTTATGGAATATCTGGACAAGTTTGTCGTGGTGTTCATCGATGATATACTGATATTCTCCAAGAGCGAGGAAGAGCATAAGGAACATTTGCGTCTAGTTCTGGAGAAACTGCGAGAACATCAGTTGTATGCCAAGTTCAGCAAATGTGAATTTTGGCTGAAGGAAGTTGGATTCCTCGGACATGTTATTTCAGGAGAAGGAATAGCAGTTGATCCGCCAAGGTTGAATCGATCACCGATTGGCGGTCACCCACCTCTGTCAAGGAGATCCATGATTTTCTCGGACTCGCGAGGATATTATCGGAGGTTTATTGAGAACTTCTCGAAGATTGCCAAGCCCATGGTGAGCTGTTGAAGAAGAAAGCCAAGTATGTTTGGACGAGGAATGTGAAGCCAGTTTTCAGGAATTGAAGAAGCGTTTGGTCACAGCCCAGTGTTGATTTTTCGGACATACACAAGGAATACCAGGTTTATTGTGGCGCTTCTCGTCAAGGACTCGGAGGAGTACTCATGCAGGAAGGAAAAGTTGTAGCTTATGCCTCCGGACAGCTCGACCTCATGAGATGAATTATGCCACACATGATTTGGAGTTAGAAGCCGTAGTGCATGCACTCAAGACACAGAGACATTTCCTCATCGGAAACCGTTGTGATGTTTATACAGATCACAAGAGCTTGAAGTATATTTTCACATGAAAGAGTTGAACCTCGAGCGAGAGGAGATGGCTGGAGTTGATAAAGGACTATGACATGAGATTGCACTACCACCCGGTAAAGCTAATGTTGTAGCAGATGCTTTGAGCCGTAAGAGTTATGTGAATACTCTTACAGCGGGAGGATTACCCAGGAGTTAGTCGATGACCTCGAGATCTCCGGTGGAGATAGTTCGAGAGGATATGTTGCAACTCTGGAAGTTCAGTCCACTTTGGCCGAAAGGATTCGTGAAGCCCAGAAGTCGGACAAGGAAATTGATGAGATAAAGCAGAAGATGAGTGAAGGAAAAGCTAAAGGATTCCGTAAGGATGAACACGGAGCTATATGGTTCGAGGATCTTATTTATGTGCCCAATGATCCCGAACTCATGAAGCTAATTCTACAGGAGGCTCATGATTCGCCGTACTCGATTCACCCCGGTAACACCAAGATGTACCTGGATTTGAAGGAAAGTTTACGGTGGACGGTATGAAGAAGGATATTGCGAGTGCGTAGCGATATCGATGTATGTCAGCAGTAAAGGCAGAACATCGAAGCCAGCACGGTTGCTTCAACCTTTGCCGATTCTGGATTGGAAATGGGAGAAACTTGGAATGGATTTCATCACAGGATTACCGGGACCTGTTCAGGTTATGATTCTATCTGGGTAGTGGTTGATCGTTTGACCAAGGTAGCTCACTTCATTCCGTGAAGACTACCTATACCAGTGCTAAGTTGGCCAAGATATACATGACCAGGATCGTATGTCGCATGGAGTTCGAGGAAAATCGTGTCGGATAGAGGAACACAATTTACCTCAAAGTTTTGGAAGCGATTGCATGAAACTTTGGAGTGCGAGGCTGGAATTCATACGGCTTTTCATCCATGAGCAGATGGACAGACCGAGAGAGTCAACCAGATTACGGAGGACATGTTGAGAGCTTGTGTGCTAGACTATGGGTCTAGCTGGGATGATAATTTGCCGTCGCAGAGTTCTCATACAACAACAGTTATCAATCGATCGAAGATGGCCCCTTCGAAGCTCTATACGAAGGAGGTGCGAACACCATTCTTTGTGGGATAGTGTTGGAGATCGATCACTTTTGGTTCCGACCTTATCGAGGATTCGAAGAGAAAGTCAAGCTGATTGAGACAGACTCAAGATAGCACAGTCAAGACGGAAGAGTTATGCGACGATGGCGCAAGGAAGTAACATACGAAGTGGGAGACCGAGCATATCTTCGTGTGTCTCCACTTCGTGGAATCAAGAGGTTTGGTGTCAAAGGAAAGTTAGCACCACGATTCATTGGCCCCTACAAAATCCTCGAACGTCGTGGAGAAGTTGCTTACAAGTTGGAATTGCGGAAGGATTGTCCGGAGTTCATGATGTCTTCCATGTTTCTCGGTGAAGAAGTGTCATGCCGACATGGCGATGTTCCGTTGAGAGACACGGTGCCCTAGAGGCCATACAGCAGCGGTGATCGACCTACAAGGAGAAACCCGTCCGAATTCTCGAGACTGCGAGCAGAGTCACCCGCACAAGGTCATCAATTTTTGCAAGGTCTTTGTGGAGTCACCACACCGAGGAAGAAGCCACTGGGGGGCCAAGAAGACCTTCTTGAGACCACCCGCACCTATTTGCTAGCCAACCCGAATCTCGAGGCGAGATTCATCTTAAAATGGTAGGTTTGTAACATCCCAAATTTCCTATTTGGAATGTTTTACAATTATAGCTAAGCATCTAATGCATCTGTTTGAATTTGAATGCCATTTGAAGTTTGGAGGATTTTGAGTTTTGAATTTGAATTCAAATTTTGGCAAGTGGGAATCATTTCAAAAACTATGCACGATAAATACTTGATCAAAAGTATGAGAGGAGCAAACATGACACTCCAAAAATATCAGAGGAAACAATGCCAAAAGTTTTGAATTCAAAATTGGGTTTTATTTGAATTTGGAAAAAATGAAATTTTATAAAGTTTGGATTTTGCCTTTGAAAAATGTTCAAATGATAGGAATATTCCTGATCATTTTGGTATATATATATGTCCTATATAAAATATTTATATTTTAAAAGATATCTCTGTTTTGTTTTATTTAAAAAATAAATTTAAAAAATAGAAAACCCCAGCGCCAGCTAGGCCCCCAGCCCAGCCCAGCCTTGAAGCCACCAGCGCCAGCGCAGCCAGTGACCCACAGCCAGCCGAGCCGGCCCAGCCGGCCTCACCTCACCCCCCTTTGAAGCCCCTTGGCGTCGGTCGGCCGCCCGCCCGCCCTCTCTCTCTCTCCTGGCAGGTGGTCCCGCCCGTCTTCAACCCCGCCCCACGCCACGCCGCCGCATCGATCGCGGATCCCGAGATCCGGATCGATCCCCTCCCAATCACCTCCTTGCCCCGACGAGGCCCCGCCTATATAAGCCGGGCCCCCCCACCCCATTCCCCCCTAGCCCCTCGCGGAACCCCTCTCCCCTCACACGAGCTCACCGGGCCGAGCCTCCCGCCGCCATTTGCGTCGCCGTCGCCGCCCTAGCCCCTCCCGAGCTCGCCCGACTCCACAGGCGCCTCCCGAGCTCGTCGCACCGCTGAGCCACTCCGCCGCCCTCCGACGGCCGGAGCCGTCGGCACACTCGCCACCGCCGCCGCCGCCGCCGTCGAGCGCCGGTGAGTCACGGAGACCCCTCCCCGTCCGTCGCAATCTCTGGCGTGAGATTAGATCACCCCGAAGGGGTATTTATTTTAAATAAAACCGGTCCGGCCCGGTTCGTTTACGGTTTAATTTAGGTTAGGGTTTATTTTATTTAGCCCGGCCCGACTAGTTTAACCCTAGGGCCCGTTTAGTTTATATTACGCTCAGTGCGTAGTTTAGGCCCATTAGGCCCTTTTTCATTTATTTTCGTTTTCTGTTTTAACAGAATAGTTCCTGTTTTGAAAAATTCGTATCTTTTATTCTGTTTAATATTTTTAGGTGATTCTTTTTTTGTTGGGTTGCAAATTTTCTATAGTTTCTGTAGAAAATATTATTAGCTAAGTTAAAATTAAATTGCTTTAATTTAGTTTTAGTCAGAATAGTAAATCTGTTATAACATGAGTTAGAAAAATTATTTTATATGATTCTTGTTGTCCCAACTTTATTTTGACATTGCCAAACCATAGGAATTAAATTGGGTATTTTAGGATTAATAAAAAATAGTTTTAAGCAGAATCTTGTTAATCCTAATTAATTAACTAGCTCTGTTTTCCTATTATTTTAATTAGTAAATAAATTTATTTTTAACATGTGATTGATTATTCTAGGATAGTTTCTGTCACTTTAAGGGATGAACTTTTAGTTATAATAAATAAAAGTTTTATTTTAATTTTCTTAATAGAAATTTGAATTAGGCCTAATAGGAGTTTCATAATAGATTTTTAATTAATTCTTTTTGCTCCTAGTTGCTTAATGAAATATTTTCTGTTAAGTTAACATAAATCCATGATTAGGTTATGTTAAGAAATTTTTGTTATATAAAACTATTCTAGTTGTTGTTTGAAGTAGGAAACTTGAGTTGGTTTTTCTTTGAGCTTTCCCTTGGGTTTTGATTTGGTTGTTTTGATGTGTTATGTTGCTATTGCTATACTATTGTGTTATGTGATCCTATGCTATATGCTTATTGTGATTATTGTTTGTCTCGGTAGAGTTTAGAG
Organism: Aegilops longissima; assembly: GCA_021605205.1. Classification (NCBI taxonomy): domain Eukaryota; kingdom Viridiplantae; phylum Streptophyta; class Magnoliopsida; order Poales; family Poaceae; genus Aegilops; species Aegilops longissima. The sequence continues at coordinate 47,668,014 of CM038679.1, forward strand.
TCTGAAGCTTGCTACTCTGAATCTTTAGCTTACGAGGATCATCGGCAAGGCAAGTTTTGATCATGTTATTTTCTATACCTATGTTTTTGTGCATTAGAAATTATCACCACCCCACCATGCATGCAGTAGTTGAAATTTTGAAGTTATTAATCTTGAGTAGTATCATGTGGTAGGATGAACCAATCCCTTGTTACCATGACCCGGAATGAGTAGTTTACTTTGCTATGCTCGTGAGCGGGTTTTGGTTGAGTGAAATTCATAAGAAAGATGTGAGAGTCAATGATGATGACAACCCCATGAACTACAAGAATCAAGATGGACTTGAATTCACTCTTGGGTGGAGGGCGGTTGTGGGCACCTGGAGAACCCGGTGGTTGGCGGGATGCATGGAGAAGTGCCATGACATCTTGCGGAAGCTTCACCCAGCCACGAAGAGGCGGATGGATGCCCCATGACCGGAAGCTTACTGTGCAGCCGCAAGCCATTATGGGCTCTGGCTGGGTTAACCCTAGTAGTGACGCTGGCTGGGCGGTACTACGAGATGTAGAAGAACGGTAGGATTGGATGGGTACGGCGGTAGCAGAAGAACTCTTTGGAAGACCTGTTTCATTCATCCGTCTTCAAACACCATGAAGTGCGAAGACTTAAAAGGAGGAATGATTCTTGCGGGAAAAGTCGCAAACCTCTGCGAGTTAAAGATCTAATCGATTAGCCGTGTCCCGATTCACGGACAATTTGAGCCTCTGGAACTTGGAAGTATTCGAAATCTCAACACTAAAACTAATGAATTAATTTGAGGGTTTATGACTTAATAATTTGGGAATGAGATTTTGGTTGGCGGAACCATCTCAATAACTACCAACAATTTGTAGTAATTTTGCAAGCAAGTCCTTTGTAGTAGGAAAAAATTGGCTTTTCGCAAATTGATGAAACTTAGAGCTCCACAGCCAAAATGCATATAGTGTTAGTAACTTTATTATTTATTCTTCATGACTTGCCAGCTTATTCAAAAGCTGACCTACATGGCTGCAACGTCTTATGTTGCGAGGTATATTCGATCGGAGTGAGGCTATGCTCGCGCTTGGCGATTGCCCTTTGGAGTCGGATGGACTCGCTTTATCTTCTCGCTTCCGCAGCATTAGTAGTTTATTTCTCATGAGTTGGCCTTGAGCCGAATTTATTCCCTTGTAATAAAGACTCTATATGAGAATCGTGTAATAAAATTCAGGTGTGATTGAACTTTGATTATTTCATCGATGTACTGTGAGTACCAGCATGATCTTGGGATGGTACAGACACAGAGATTTGACCGATTTTGGGTCAGGTCGCTACAAAGAGCTAACACGGCCTTGGGCAACATCTGCGAGGCGGCCGTTGGCGAGCCTCATGCAGTTAACTATGCTTGTAACCTCCAGTTCTTCATTGATGTGGTGACGCAGCTAGAGGTGCGGTCGGGCAGAGCCAACAGGTTGGTGGAGGAGAGGAGTCGCGCCCTGCTCGGGCGTGCCTTTTCTCGTGTCTTCAGCCATCTTCGGGACATGGATCCCAACTTCGACTTTGATGCCTCCATTGCCCCAGTACCCCAGGACGTCCGGGACGACCTGACGCATTGGATGGAAGACAACGTGGATGCCCTTGTCAGGGCCTTCGCTACTGACGACGACGGCGTGGTCGTGGCTGCTGATGAAGGCGGCGTGGTGAACGGCCCTGACGCCGCTGACGGCGATGCGGAGGGCGATGGCAAGGTCAGCGACGATTCAGGAGGTGACCTTGAGGATGCATTGGGGGATTTATCCGATTGACCGCGTGCTGCTCCTGCTTTCTTATCCTGCGCAGATAGAGTTCGGGCTTGGCCCTGAAGGTTGTAAGAGCATTTTGGGAGGGGGAGCCCCTCGTGTAAAAACTTGCAGTTAACGTATTAGTAGATGCGATATCACCCGTACGCCTGCGCCAAGTGGATGGCCTTGTGACGAGCTGGCTGGCTTGTTTGCCTTCGACCCGCGTGGGCCCCGAGATAGCCTGCGGAGGGCTATGGTGTTCCAAGTGCTCCCTGAACGAGCCCATTGAACCTGTGATGAGAACCTCCTGAGAGGGCGCGGTGATGGCGGTCCGGGCTGCACGCATGCTAGGCCTGGCCTGGCTCGCGAGGGGCTCACGAGGGAGGCGGTGAGGCAGTGGTAGCGAGCGAGAGATTGCTCCAACGAGACTAAACACCCCTTCCTCGAACATACGCAAATCGCAAGCTCAAATCCAACTTAAATCCAAACGGGGGAAAAAGTGACAGCCAAGGGGAAAAGCAAGAAAAGCAGAAAAAGCCGGGCCCGGCACCTAGTCTAGTCTTGGACGTCTTCTCACCAGCGCGGAGCTAAGTGCTGCCACTGGGCGTGGGAGGGAGCCCCAGGGCCTGAGGCCGGCGCTCCTGAGACTCTGGGGCGTGTACAACCCCACTCATTATTACGTGAGAGTGTCACGGGGCGGCGAGCTTCACATGCGCTGGGCCTTATTCACATGTACCTACCTTGCTTCATATCGCCAGACGAGGGCTCCGCCTTGCGCCACACACTAGTGCCATCGACGACGGCCGGAGACTGAGGACGCCGCCGATGGGGTAGAGCGGTCGCCAGCGGTTCCCCCGACGACCACGGGTCCTCTGCCGGGGGTAGGCCCCGAGGCACCTCCCCGGCAGAGGGCCTACCTCCTGAGGACGCCTTGCTTCGAACGCCGTGGTGGTGATGCCGGATCTCGGCACCTCTCCTGCAGCCCCCAGCGCCCTCCTCCTGAGGGGGTAGGAAACTGCGGGATTGGGGCAGCCGTCCGCTGCGACGACCTGTACCTCTTGCGATCCATGGTTAGCGTATGCCTGCCCCTGAGGAATTAGCGGTACCCGATAACGGTTGCTTCCGGCGCAGTCGACGGGGCTTTCCCGAGGCTCTTGGAAGAGCTCAGCTTCGGGTGCCTCGTCCCCCTAGCTTGGGCCGAGGAGCGAGCCATGTTCGTCCTCCTGCACGTGCCCTTGATCCATCATGTGGGGCACGTACTCTTCCGGGGCCGCCATCCCGAATGCTTCACCGTAGTGCCCCGTGTGCCACGCAGCCCTGCTTGAGGCGCCCACCTGGGGGTGGTAGCACGGTGGCCCACTGGGGCAGTGGGCTGTGGTGAGTCCTCCTTCGCTGGCCGGGGGCGGAGGCAGCGCCGCTGCTAGCCCGGTGCTGACGGCCTGGTTGGCGTTGGAGTGGCCTTGGAGTCCGCTTGGAGCTGCGCGGGCATGCGTGGGGCCTCCGCGTGGCCCGCCCTGGACCTGAGGTGGCAGTTGGGTGCAGAAGGGGTGAGCCCCCGATGCGGCAAAGCCCAGGAGCTCTGCCACCCGCTCCAGCAGCACGTCGCGGCCGCCCTCCAGCAGCCTGCATTGCAGCAGCTCTCGGGCCACCGTGAGCGCGGCCCTTGAGTTCGCCTGCTCTCGTTGGGTGTACGGCACCGTGGCCGCGGTGTGGTTCGAGGCCCTCGCCGCCGACCGCGCCTGCTGCGGCGTGAGAGCTGTCGTTGCCTGACCGCGTCGCCCGTGGCCCGCAGCGCCCTGCGGACCGCGGGCTGCCTGGGCATGGGGTTGAGGTCGCCCGGGGCAAGCGGCTCCGCGTGGGCGGGCTAGACCGCCCAGGGATCAGGGTTGCCCGTTGGATCACGAGGACATAGCGATGGCGATCGACGAGTGCGGCGGCGAAGGCAGATTCAGCGCACCCCTACAGCGCGCCAAATGTCGGATTCGGGTTCAGGCAGACCCTCTAGGTTCGAACTCTGGGGTGCCGCGGAGATCTCACCCCTACCAACATGCACCTCGTCGCCTGCAAGGATCTAACTACACAAAGAGCAACACAAGGGACACAAGGTTTATCTTGGTTGGGCCACCATTGTGGTGTAATACCCTACTCCAGTGTGTGGTGTGGTGGATTGCCTCAGGGGCTGATGATGAACAATACAAGGAAGAACAGCCTCGCGAGGGTCTGTTCTTGGCCGGTGTGACGAACTGCTAGGGGGAGTTCGGTCGCTCTGTCTCTCTCTAGATTCCACCCCTACCCTGTGGGTGGCTAGTCCTATTTATAGGCAAAGGCCCTGGGCCTCTTCCCAAATATTGAGCGGGAAGGGCGCCAACAATTGGCTATTTTGAAGGGGAACATCAGTACACTTATCTGACTAAAGTTGGTCCTCTTTGTCAAAGGCCACAGCGATGGCCGGCTTGGGCTCCACGATGACCTCCTTCCTTCCGTTGTGTTGGTCTTGGTCTTGTTGCACTGAAGTGGCTGCCTTTGCTTGATGCTCTCGCCTGCGCTTGCCTCCTTTGCACCAAAGAGGAAATGAGGACACTACGCGGGCTGGTGGTCTCCTGGCACCCTCGGTCGTCATGGCTTGCGTCATGGGAACCTCGTGAGGTACCCCGCCTTGATTTCTCAGCCAGCCTGGCGAGGCCGTGCCTGAGGAAGCTTCCTGTCGTCCGCGCCTGCGAGGCTTGGCCCCTCGCGAGGGTCTTGAGCTTGTGCCGATGAAGATGGGCCGTGCTGGGCCAGCCCTTGAGCCACGCCGCAGGCCGCAGGCAGGCAAGTCTGGGTACCCCCGTTCCCAGAACGCCGACAGACTGGACTTAGCGTCCGTTGCCCATCCACAGTCAAACAGCCAGGTGGAGCGAGCAAACGGCCTCATCTTGACCGGCATCAAGTCCCGAATGGTCGAGCCTCTGGAGCGTTCGGCCGGCTGCTGGCTCGACGAGCTGCCATCCATCCTCTGGAGCCTGCGGACAACTCCAAACAAGTGAACCGGCTTCACGCCTTTCTTCCTCGTCTATGGTGCCGAAGCCGTCATCCGAACGGACATGGAATTTGACTCCCCTCGAGTCACCATGTACACCAAAGAGGAGGTGGAAGAAGCACGACAAGACGACGTCGATCTGCTGGAAGAGGGCCGGCTGTTGGCACTCATTCGGTCCAGCATCTACAAGTAGAGCCTGTGCCGATACTACAATCGGAAGGTCAAGCCGAGATCTTTCCAATAAGGAGACCTTGTGCTCTGGCTGATCCAGCGAACAGCCGGCGAGCACAAGCTCTCAGCGCCTTGGGAAGGCCCCTTCATCATCAGCAAAGTGTTGGGCAACGACTCCTACTACGATCGGCCTCGAAGCCTCCACAAGCATAAGAGAGACGACTCCGGCAAGGAGACGGAGCGGCCATGGAATGCAAATCTCCTCCGAAGATTTTATAGTTGATGCAGTATGTACCACGCTACCTTCTGTATTAACGTACGAAAACTCCGGGTCCCTCGAGAAGAGCTCGGGGACTGCCCTCTTTTATCTATATGATAAGAATTATGCCTATGAGTATATCATTTTTTCCGCTTGGCACCGGGTCCGACTAGTCGGCCCGGGGACTTGCCGTCTTGTACTATGAAATGCTTCCTGCAGCCGGACAAGTAATGTGTGGCACTTAAGCCGTCTCCTGCCAGAAGCTGCAGCTTGCAGAGCGACTATACGGTGGGCAGGAGTAAGGTAGAAAGGGTGCCCACATGAAAAATGGCTAAGGACACAAAGCATGTGCATAGTTTAAGCCGGCTTGCCGCCTCTTACGACCGACTGTTGAGCAGCCGGTCTGCCGTTTTCTACTTAAACTCTAAACGGCTAAGTACTTGCCTTCCCATAGTAGCTAAGTACATGACCCAGCATCAGTCTGCAGAGCGGCTGTTTGGCTGGCAGGACGGCAACCAAGGGAAGGCGGCAAAGGAAAAAGCCAAAGAGCAGTAAGCAAGAAAAAGATAGAACTCGGAAAAATATTTACATCGCAAAGGCCCTTGGCCGATCTTCAACAGAAGTTCAAGATACACCCCGCGGGTGGAATTGTGCAAAATTAACAAGTTCATCAAGACTAATAGACAGGTGAAGTAAAAGATAAAATGACGGCCTAGGAAGTGGCAGAAGGGTTCAGAGGATCGGAGGAGTCGGCGGTGCCAGTTGCCGGAGCGGCCGGCTGGTCGGTCTCTGCTTGGTCGCCTCCAGCGGCAGCTGGCTCAGTTGGGCACGGCTCATTGCTGGAGGCGCGGTCGAGCTGAGGTTGGTCATCCGCTCTGACCTCTGGCGCCTCCTCTTCGCCTCCCTCCTCCGCCTCGCCTTATTCCTCGCTGCTGGAGTCGATCACCACCGTCAAGTCCTCGCCGTCGTTCGGGTTCAGCCCGAACCATTCCGGCGGCGCCTCTTCGCTGTTTTCAATCCGCTCCGGGACGAAGATGTTGGTGTCGGTGTACTCGGCAATTGACGACGTGCGCTTTGACGAGATCGTCTTCCATGACTGCCAACTCCTCCCGAGCCTCCAGCCGGAATGTTGCCAGCTGGGCCAGACTCAGCCCAGGTTACCACGCCTTGACGAACTCCAAGGCCTGGCGCGCTCCAGCCCAGGCCGAAGAGCCCTTCCAGGCCTCAAGACGGCCGACCGCTACGTACAGCCAGTCGGCAGTCCGAATGGGGGTGCGCGGTGCCAGCATGTCCAGCCACAGGGCGGCGGTCGCCTGGGCGCCGACACGCTGAAGCCGGCGCAGCATCCGGTGAGCCGGCCGAAGACGGGCCTCGATGCTCAGGATCTGCTCGCTAAAGGTTCGGGGGGCGTCGGCGGCGATCTTCACACCGTCCGCCGTCCGCCCTTCGCGATCAGCTTCGATGGCCTGGTTGGCGGCATCCGAGTGGCCAGGGAAGAAGTCTGTCAAGACAGAAGCGAAGAACAAAATTAAAGACTAGAAGCCGGCTTGACCAACAGCCAGCAGCGCAAAGAAGAAAAATAAGGGAGGCTCACCATCGACTATATCCTCGATCTCATGGAAGCCGGAAGTCAGCATCGCCTCCTTGTCAGTCCAGGAGAAGCGCTCGGACGCGAACTCAGCAAGGAGGCTGATCTCGTTGTCCTCCGCCTCCTTCTGGGCCTTCTTGAGGAGCTCCTTCTGTTCTGCCAGTTGCGTGACCAGTCGGTCGCGCTCTTCAGCCAGCTTGCTGCGCTCCTCCTCCTTAGCACGCAGCGCGGTGTTCGCTTCACCCAGCTGCTGCTGCAAGGTAGCGTTGGCCTCTGTGGAAGAAAGAAGAAAACAAGCCGTTAGTTGCCAACAAAGAAGAGCAGTCGCCGGGGAGATCCGGGCCGACTGCTCGTGATCAACCGAATCTCGGCGACTACAGCCAGCAGTGCGCCGTGCGCAGAAAAAAGAAGAGGACTTAATCCAGCTTTTCGACAAATCAGCGGTCCGTTGTGCCAGCTCCTGGACGTTGGAGTTGAAGGCGGTCACGCGGAGATTGTGGTAATCCTGTGACAAAAATTTCAGACAAGTGTTAGTGCTTGGAACTCGCCGATTAGAGTTCCGACCCGCCTGCTCAGCAGCTGGCCCGAAACTCGGGGACTACACCCAGTGGGTGCGCTGGCGCGCCCCCAAGAAGTACATGAAACAGAAGCAAAGAAGAAGGAAACGCACCCGAACGTCCTCTCGCTATGCCAGATGCGCCTTGTTCAGTTCCTGACGGCCTCGCCCTCGGCTCGGATCTTGGCTTGGACGTCCAAAAGCGCCCGATTCAACGGCCATATCTCTAACGTGCCCCTCATGCTTGGGTTGTGGAAGCGGCTTAGTCAACGGATCTGCAACATTTGCATCCGTGTGAATCTTGCATAACTCTACATCACCATTCTTTACGATCTTTCGTATCAGGTGATATTTCCGGTCTATGTGTTTGACCTTGTGGTGATTCCTCGGCTCCTTGGCTTGTGCGATGGCACCAGAATTATCACAATAAAGGTCCAACGGTTTCACCGAGGCTGGGAAAATACCAAGATCATCCAGAAAATGCGGATCAAACACCTTCCTTTGCAGCTTCACAAGCCGCAATGTATTAAATCTTCGTGGTAGAATCGCCACCGTATCCTGCTTGGAACTCATCCGAGGCACTGCTCCTCCGTTCGGGGCGTACGAATCCGGACTGTGTTCGACAATCATCTTTGTCGGTTTGGAAACTAGCATCAACGTAACCCCTCACGACGAGCTCTTCCTCACCTCCATAAACTAGGAACATCTCTTTAGTCCTTTTGGTACTTCAAAATAGTCTTTACCGCTGCCCGATGACTCTCACAGGTTGGGCTGGTATCTACTTGTTAGGCTTATTGCAAAAGCAACATCAGGCCTTGTACATATCATGGCATACATGATGGATCTGATTGCCGAGGCATTCGGAATCCTACTCATCCTGCTTCACTCATCAGATGTCGAAGGACTCTGAGTCTCGCTTAGCCTTATACCATGTGAGAGTGGCAAGAACCCTTTCTTCGCCTCACTCATGTTGAACCGCTTCAACACTTTATCTATGTACCTGCTCTGGCTTAGGCCGAGCAGCCTCCTCGATCTATCTCTATAGTTCTTAATGCCTAAAATATATACTGCCTCACCAAGGTCTTTCATCGAAAACTTGCCATTCAATGACTCCTTGACCGAGTTTAGCATCGTAACATCATTTCTGATCAGTAGTATGTCATCCACATACAAGATCAGAAACACTATCGAGCTCCCACTTAACTTCTTGTATAAACAAGAGTCCTCTTCGCTTTTGATGAAACCGAGACCAGTGACGACCTCATCAAAACGAATGTTCCAACTCCGAGATGCTTGCTGCAACCCATAAATGGATCTCTTGAGCTTGCAAACCTTACTAGTGCTAGTCGGATCGACAAAACCCTCGGGTTGTATCATATACACGTCCTCAGTTAAATTTCCGTGAAGGAAAGCCGTTTTGACATCCATCCGCCATATCTCGTAATTGAAATATGCAGCTATCGCTAGTATGATCCTCACCGATTTCAGCATCGCTACCGGCGAGTAAGTCTCCTCGTAGTCAATTCCTTGAACTTGTCCATAACCTTTAGCGACAAGCCGAGCTTTGTGGATCTAAACATTTCCATCCACGTTGGTTTTCTTCTTAAAGACCCATTTGCAACCAATGGCAGTTATGCCAGGTGGCGGATCAACCAAGTCCCATACTTGATTCTAATCCATGGACTTTAACTCGGATCTCATGGCCTCCAGCCATGCCTTGGAATCTGGGCTCACCATCGCTTCCGCATACGTGGCCGGCTCGTCGCTTTCTAGCAACAATACATCACGCACTCTGCGCAATCTCTCCAACCTCCGTGGTTCCGGTGCCGCTTCCACTACGGGTTCCCTGACAGACTCCAGTATGATCTCATCACCAGCCGAGCCGTCCCCAAGTGGTCCTCGAATTTCTTCGTGCCGAACCATCCTCCCGACTGAGAAACTCTTTCTCAAGGAAAACCTCGTTCCGAGCAACAAACACTTTGTTCTCTTCCCGGTTGTAGAAGTTATATCCCAATGTTTCCCTCGGATATCCCACGAATATGCATTTATCCGACTTGGGTGTAAGCTTGTCTGACATAAGTCTCTTGACAAATGCTTCACAACCCCAAATCTTTAGAAAAGACAAACTGGGACTCTTGCCGGTCCACATCTCATGTGGTGTCTTGTCTCTGATTTTGATGGTACCCTATTAAGTGTGAAAGCTGCAGTTTCTAGAGCGTATCCCCAGAATGACAAGGGTAAATCCAATTTGCTCATCCTAGACCGGACCATGTCCAACAAGGTCCTATTCCTCCGTTCCGACACGCCGTTTCTCTGTGGCGTACCCGGAGGTGTGAGCTGAGGTACTATACCTCGACTTTTAAGATGATCATCAAACTCCTGGCTCTTGTACTCACCTCCACGATCAGATCGCAGAAGCTTTATAGTCTTGCTGAGCTGATTCTCAACTTTGTTCTGAAACTCTTTGAACTTTTCAAAAGTCTCCGACTTGTGCCTCATTAAATAGATATATCCATATGTACTCAAGTCGCCGGTAAAAGTCATGAAGTACTGATAGCCACCTCTGGCAGTTGTACTCATTGGACCACACACATCACTGTGTATAAGCTCCAACAGCTCGGACGCCCTCTCGCAACTCTTTGCGAAAGGGGACTTACTCATCTTGCCGAGCAAGCATGATTCACATGTCTCGAACGACCCGAAGTCGGACGAAGTTAGGAGCCCATCATCATGGAGCTTCTTTATTCATTTCAGACTAATGTGTCCAAGCCGGCAATGCCAGAAGTATGTCGGATTTATCTCATTAGGCTTATGCCTCTTGACATTCATGTTATAGACCGGTTCCTGTTCTAGATTCAATATAAATAACCCATCAACAATGGGTGCATAGCCGTGGAACATACCATTCAAAAATATCGAACAACCATTGTCCTTTAAATTGAATTCATAACCCTGACTCGTCAAACATGAGGCAGAAATAATGTTCCAACTAAGTGCGGGAATGTAATAACAATTATTCAATTCCAAAATAAATCCAGAAGGAAGCTAGAGCTGCATCGTGCCGACCTCCAACGCAGCAACTCTTGCTTTGTTGCCGACCCTGATGTCAATCTCCCCTTGTGCCACACGCCTAGTTCTTACCAGCCGCTGCATCGAGTTGCAAATATGAACAACCGATCCAGTATCAAATACCCAGGAGCTACTAGGTATGTCAGCAAGGTAAATGTCTATAACTTATGCAACAAGTGTACCTTTGCCTGAAGCAGCATTCCCGACCTTCTTGCCATGCTCTACAAGCCACTTGCTACAGTTCCTCTTCCAGTGACCGGTCTCCTTGCAGTGATAGCAAACGGTCTTCGAGTCTAGCCCAGACTTTGGCACAACGGCGAAGGTTACCGTCTCCATGCCTTTTGCCATAGCCTTTTTCTTGGACCAACTCTTCTTGAACTTAGCCGATTTCTGCACCATCAACACTTGATGCGTGCCTTTCTTAATATCCTGCTCTGCCACCTTGAGCATCCCATGCAATTCAGTGAGCTTCTTATCCATGCCATGCATATGATAGTTCGAGATGAGCGTCCCATAGCTGGGCGGAAGAGAACCTAGAACAGCATCGAGAGCCAGCTCATCCAAGGCGGGAAGCCCAAACGATCCAAAGCTTGCACATATCCGATCATCTTGATCACATGTGGGCTCGATGGATCACCTTCCTTCAGCTTGCAATCCATCAAGGATCGCCAGACGTTGAACCTTCGGTCCTAGCACTGTGTGCGAAACATGCTCTTGAGACTCTCGATCAAATCGTAAGCCTCAACATTTTGAAATGCTGTTGCAAATCGGGCTCCATACAAGCCAGCATCAGACAGCTGATCTCCGTTGATTCATCAACGAGTTTCTGGTAGGCATTCTTAGCTGTGGCACTAGCATTATCAGCAGGTTCCTCTGGAAGTGGATCCTCTAGAACATGTTTCTTTTTATCGTGCTTGAGAACAATTCTCAAATTTCTATACCAGGTGGTAAAGTTTGTTCCATTCAGTTTATCCTTTTCCAGAATTGATTTCATGCAAAGTTGGGTTGAGCAGGTGGTGCCATTGATCTACAACAGAAAATATGCAATCACTATGCAATGTGTTTATGTAGAGTAATTCTATCCTAAACAGAAATACTCCCACTGAAGTCAGCATCCCTCCGCAAACTCTCAATTATTCAGGATCCGACTAGCGCATGCGACTAGTGAGCTTTAGCATCACTGCTAGCCAACATACCTATCCGGTAAGCAACTCCTTGCTAATCGTATCTCTATACGACTCCTGTCGGTCGGGAAGGTATCTTATACCCCGGCTCTCAACCTACTTTGCCACAAGGCCCAAAACCATTTTGATAGCCTTGTCAAGTTAACCTGATGCAGTGCATGTCCGTGTTCGACACGAACCCTTCAGTTCAAGGACACCCAGCAGCACCTCAATTTTATGAGCCCATGATACGTCCATTTTGCATCATGCTTTTATATCGATATTTATTGCATTATGGGCTGTTATTTTATGTTATGTCACAATATTTATGGCTATTCTCTCTTATTTTACAAGGTTTACCATGAAGAGGGGAATGCTTGGTGGCTGGAATTCAATTTGGAAAAGGGCGAATATTGGAGACCTGTTCTGTGCAACTCCAAAAGTCCTGAAACTCCACGGAATGTCTTAAAGTAAATAAAGAAAAATCGTCGCCAAAGATGAAGGCCAGGGGCCCCACACCCTGCTCACGAGGGTGGGGGGCGCGCCCCCTCCCCCTGGACGCGTCCCCCTATCTCATGGGCCCCCTGGTGGCTCTCCGACGCCCATCTTCTCCTATATGAAGTCTTTCGATGAGAAAAAAAATCATAAGCAACCTTTCGGGACGAGACTCTGCCACCACGAGCCGGAACCTTGGCGGAACCAATCTAGGTCTCCGGCAGAGCTGTTCTGCCGGGGACACTTCCCTCCAGGAGGGGGAAATCATCGCCATCATCATCACCAACACTCCTCTCATCGGGAGAGGGCAATCTCCATCAACATCTTCACCAGCACCATCTCATCTCCAAACCCTAGTTCATCTCTTGTATCCAATTCTTGTCTCCAAGTCCGGGATTCGTGCTAGTAGGTTGCTAGTGGTGTTGATTAGTCCTTGTAGTTGATGCTAGTTGGTTTACTTGGTGGAAGATCATATGTTCATATCCTTTATGCATATTATTACCCCTCTGATTATGAACATGAATATGCTTTGTGAGTAGTTACGTTTGTTCCTGAGGACACGGGAGAAGTCTTGCTATTAGTAGTCATGTGAATTTGGTATTCGTTTGATATTTTGATGAGATGTATGTTGCGTAACCTCTAGTGGTGTTATGTGAACGTCGAATACATAACACTTCACCATTATTTGGGCCTAGAGGAAGGCACTGGGAAGTAATAAGTAGATGATGGGTTGTTAGAGTGACAGAAGCTTAAACCCTAGTTTATGCGTTGCTTCGTAAGGGGCTGATTTGGATCCATATGTTTCATGCTATGGTTAGGTTTACCTTAATACTTTTGTTGTAGTTGCGGATTCTTGCAATAGAGGTTAATCATAAGTGGGATGCTTGTTCAAGTAAGAACAACACCCAAGCACCGGTCCAGCCACATATCAAATTATCAAAGTACTTAACGCGAATCATATGAACATGATGAAAACTAGCTTGACAATATTCCCATGTGTCCTCGGGAGCGCTTTTCCAATTATAAGAGTTTGTTCCGGCTTGTCCTTTGCTACAAAAAGGATTGGGCCACCTTGCTGCACCTTATTTACTTTTGTTACTTGTTGCTTGTTACAATTTACCTTATCACAAAACTATCTGTTACCACTTATTTCAGTACTTGCAGAGAATACCTTGCTGAAAACCGCTTATCATTTCCTTCTGCTCCTCGTTGGGTTCGACACTCTTACTTATCGAAAGGACTACGATAGATCCCCTATACTTGTGGGTCATCAAGACTCTTTTCTGGCGCTGTTGCCGGGGAGTGTAGCGCCTTTGGTAGGTGGAATTTGGTAAGGAAAAATTTATATAGTGTGCTGAAATTTTCTGTCACTTGTTACTATCTTATATTTACTAATTGGAGGCACCATACGAGATACCACGTTAATTCTATGGTTAATCAATTGCGTCCATCCGATTAAACTACAGTGTATTCGTAGCCGTTGATGAAGCATAACATGTCCCTTGCATGTCCCACGCACGTGAGTTGTCCAGTTCGTGGACTCTACTATCTCCTAATGATTCCCTATCCATACAAGGCCTTCCAATCATCTATCAATGGTTATGATGAAATATCCACTACTTCCAACCAATTAAGCCTCAATCAAATCAGCTCAAAAGAAAGGAAAAAAACCATCTAATCTGTTTCCTCCTCTACGCCTTCTACACTACCTAACCTGCAGCTTACGGTTGGCCTGCTGCCTCTCACGCCCTTAATCATTGCATCAAGTGAGTCATCCTGTCCTTGGAATCTACCTCCTAATGAATCCCTCAAGAAACTAGATGAATTTTGTTGATCCCGTCAAAGATACAAGCCGCCGCAAATGTTCCTTGGTGCAAATCCCCAATCTGATGCTATCCCCAAAGTAGGTCACTGAAGACTTTCCGGCCAGCGTGTTATGGCGCTGCCCAGAGCTGACGGCCAATATGTACTGATTGCCAGTAGTATTGATTTTGACAAACACACGTACATGAAGCCATTGGGAGGCAGTATAAGCAACTCGGACGGCTGGATGCGTACATACACGACACACACGTACACTAACTGATCCTGGAGCTGACGAATGGCATCGATAGGTTCCAGGTATTTGAGCCATGCGTATTCTTTTTTCCTTTCCAAATATATGCATCTGCCTCTTTCCTTTTTTTCCAGGTGTTCATGGCTTGCCGGTGCATCGTGTTCCAACCTCCATGGTACGGTTAGCAGAAGAACGGTTGCTCCTGAAGAAGGCGATCAAATGCTGGCACAATGTGCGCACTAGAAGTCTGTTTGGTCGTCGGTAAGCAGTTTTGATATCATCAATCAAAGGAACATGATCTTGATCTTTGCAACACTAAGAGATTTTTCACAAGCTGACAATGCAAATACTCTAAAAATATAATGCAAACAATAAAAATCACAAGGTGCTGAATGAGTCTCGCAATAGTTGAACCGAGTGGTTTACATTTAGGATATAAGTAATTTGGCACGCATGGCAATGTGTATACATGCGCTAAGTTTAGTTGACAATCTTCTCCATGCAGGCACTACCTGCACACATCAAAACTCCAACGATAACCTGAAAAATAGCACGCATGCATTAGCCACAATTAATTGTATCGCATTATAAATTAACTTAGGCTAAATCATATTTTAGTATATTTCTAAAGTATAAAACTGACATGTGTATTAGTTATATAGACACGACCATAATTAATTGGACAACATCATAAATTAACCTAGGCGAAATCCTATTTTATATATTCTTAAAGTATAAAACGAACGTGTGTGTATAACTTATATAGACACATATATACATGGATTGGCCACAATTAATTTGATAATTTTGAAGCTGAGAAAAAATAACAAATTAAGTTAATGTGCACTAATTAGGCCGGACTAGCCTGTTATTTTCTTCGAGTGAGATATATCATATTATTTTGCTGAATTTCACGTGTTTATGTACTATCTGTTCTCCACGCGTGTAGATTTTCCATGACTTTTTGGAACCTAGAATTACCATATGTCTTACTATGTTAAACATATTGACCAGTTGAAATGCCCAGGTTTACTATCGAAAAGATTACAATAAAGGGGGGATAATTATATAGTACTCTGAACTCAAATAAGTAACTTATGCTTTTGAAGAAAACAAAATATACATTATGTGCACTTGAAGTTTTGATTTGGGCATCTCTAAAGGAAGTTCTCTGCACACATTGATGTTTGCGGAAAATTAGTGGTAACGTGATCATCGTCAACAGGCTATATTGGATTTCACATTGAGTTTATATAAATTACATATAATGTGTCAGATGCCAACATTTAATAATAAAAAATAATCTAGATGTACAATGAATTGATCCCGAAGTAATCAGACTCATTATTAATAAATGCTAGAATTCCAAATCGAGGAAAGCTATTTAGTTGGCTTAGCAGCATTGACTCAATTGTTTACCAACCTACATTAGTCAAAACCATGGAAATAGAATATGATATTAAGCTCTAAAGTATTGCATGTACAAACAATTAAATAAAAAGAAAACCTATATATGCCATTAATGTGTATAGCTAACATGGTGGTGCAAGATTTTCTCAAATATGTTTCCCAAAATAGAGTTAAATGTAATTTTTCATATAAATTATATAATAGAATTGGTGCTTTAACGAAAATAAGAAGTTAGTAATATATCGTGCAATATATGACAAAATAAAATCATATTTTATGATGAGTGTACTTAAGGATGGCAATTTTACCCACGGGTACGGTACCCGCAGGTACCGTACCCGCATGGGTAGGATATGGGCACACTTTTAAACCCACGGGTAGTACCCATATCCTATCCATTAAGTCATGGGTAGGGTACGGGTATAGTCTTGTACCCACGGGTATACCCATACCCTGCTCGTTGGTGAACTAATGTTAAGTGTCCTCAGTTAGTCATTAATTTGTCATGTGACTCGTCTACTCCTATTGACTTAAGAGTATGTTGTGATTTTTAAATTTTAATATTGGTCAATTACTCATCTACCTGTTATTGAGCTGAGATAATTGGTTTTTTTTTCAGTTGTGCTATTAATGAGCGTAAAATTGTGAACAACTTGTGTAGTATTTGTTCTACCCGTTGGGTACCCAATGGGTACGGGTACCCGTCGAGTATGGGTATGGGTAAAGTTTCATGCCCATGGGTACGGGTATGGGTAGAATTTTGTGTCCACTGACTATATGGGTATGGGTATGGTATTACTCTACCCTGCCCATACCCTACCCATTGCCATCCTTAAGTGTACTTATATAATACGTACAGATGTATGTGGCGAGAGACCATATTTTGTCTCATATTTGCTAAAATGTTTCCAAAATACAAACATACAAAACTGATCATATAGAATTATAAGTACTTCAGTAGTACTGAAAGGAGACATCTAAAAAATAGTTAAACCTTAATAAGAGTAAATAATAAATTTCATTTACTTCAACACTTAAACTTTCAGTCTGTACATTTAGTTCCCTAATGCTAATATACATGTCACTTTTGTCTACAAGAACTACCAGTATGTTTAATATTTGAGACATTCTTTGTGACTTGATTCTGCGGTAGAGTATTGCAGAATTCCAACCCTTTTTCCATATATTTAATCATCTGAATGGACAGTTTAAACAACAATATATGTTAAATCGCTAAAATATTCACACACAAATTAAAGCAGTGGCAAGCGGCCATTACTACGAGAAAACTTGAACCCAACATCCATGAAAAAATTCACCATTTGTCAAAGATGGTCGAAAGACTACTCGATGGATGGTGCCAGCATGTAGTGCGGGATTGAGGATGGATTACACTTTTGATTGCTTCTTCATTATTTCGGTGTCCATAGACCAAGGTTGTTATAAAATGGGGATGTACACATTTATTGTTATACGCTTATTTAATAAACAAGTCCAAGCTTGGTGGAAAGTACCCAATTCTTAATCTGTAAGCCTTAACAAGGAAAAACAAGGATGAATATTAGTTAAGTGAATTATTACATATACTTACCATTCAAAATTAAGTTACTTATAGAATATTTGGGCCATGTTTCGGGATGCCAACACACATTAGCATTTTCTGATGATTATTAAACTTTTCGATATTATTGCTGTATTTCGTAATCACCATCCCCTTAAAATGGTTTGCAAACAACAAATGTATTTTTCTACTAGACATAAACAAAAAAGGTTACCAGTGTATTGAACCAATGTACCATTCAAAAAACTAGCCCGTGCAGATGCACGGGTTGATGACTAGTCGAAAGTAATTCTATGAGGGGCTTGTTTGGGGTATCTTCACCCCTTCCAGTAGAGCAAAGAGTTGCTCCTCAACCTACTGAACCTATTGAAAATGAAACTCCTTTTGAATTTCCTTCGGGTATCATGGAAAAACTGCTGGCTAATACTTTTACAGGAGATGGAACAAAGCATCCTGACGAGCATCTTTGCTATGTGGATGATATTTGTGGACTATTTAAGCTTGCAGGTATACCCGATGATGTTGTTAAGAAGAAGGCTTTTCCTTTATCTTTGAATGAAGGCGCATTGACATGGTATAGGCTATGTGATATGAGATCATGGAACTATAAAAGAGTGAAATTGGAATTTCATCAAAAGTATTACCCTGTGCATCTTGTTCATCGTGATCGCAATTATATATATAATTTTTGGCCTCGCGAAGGAGAAAGCATCGCTCAAGCTTGGGGGAGGCTTAAATCAATGTTATATTCATGCCCCAATCATGACCTCTCAAGAGAAACAATTCTTCAGAATTTCTATGCTCGGCTTTTTGATAACAATCGCACCATGCTCGATACTTCTTGTGCTGGCTCTTTTATGATGAAGGCTATTGAATTCAGATGGAATTTATTGGATAGAATTAAACGCAACTCTGAAGATTGGGACCTCGACGAAGGTAAGGAGTCAGGCATGACACCTAAGTTTGATTGTGTTAAATCTTTTATGGATACCAATATTTTCCATAAGTTTAGCACTAAATATGGACTTGACTCTGAGATAGTAGCTTCTTTCTGTGAATCTTTTGCTAATTATGTTGATCTCCCTAAGGAGAAGTGGTTTAAATATCATCCTCCCATAGAAGTAAAAGTACCCGCACCTATTAAAGTTGAAGAAAAGACTACCTCTTATTGTTCCTACCTCTTATGTTGAGAAACCACCTTTCCCTGTTAGAGTAAAGGATCATGCTAAAGCTTCAACTGTTGTTCGTAAAAGCAATATTAGAACTTATGTACCTCCTGAGCAAGTTAAAGTAGAACCCAATATTGCAATTGTTAAAGATCTCTTGTCTGATAATATTGATGGGCATGTTATTCAGTTTGAAGGTGAAACTGCTAGAATTGCTAAACCCTGTGCTAAAGATAAACATAGACCTGTGGTAGGCGTGCCTGTTATTTCTGTTAAAATAGGAGATCATTGTTACCATGGCTTATGTGATATGGGTGCGAGTGCTAGTGTTATACCACATACTTTATACGAAGAAATTAAGAATGAAATTGCACCTGCTGAGTTAGAAGGTATTGATGTCACAATTAAACTTGCCAATAGAGATACTATTTCACCAATTGGGATTGTTAGAGATGTTGAAGTCTTGTGTGGGAAAACTAAATATCCTGCTGATTTTCTTGTTCATACTTCTCCGCAAGATAGCTTTTGTCCCATTATATTTGGTAGACCCTTCTTGAATACTGTTAATGCTAAGATAGATTGCGAAAAGAATGTTGTTACTATTGGCTTGGATGATATGGTTCACGAGTTTAATTTCTCCAAATTTAGTAAACAACATCGTGAAGAAGAATTGCCTAGTAAGGATGAAATTATTGGTCTTGCTTCTATTGTCGTACCTCCTAGTGATCCTTTGGAACACTATTTGCTAGACCATGAAAATGATATGTTTATGAATGAAAGAAGAGAAATAGATGAAGTATTCTTTAAACAAGAACCTATTCTGAAACACAATTTGCCTGTTGAAATCCTAGGGGATCCTCCTCCACCCAAGGGTGATCCCGTATTTGAGCTTAAACCGTTGCCTGATAATCTTAAGTATGCTTATCTTGATGAAAAGAAAATATATCCTGTTATTATTAGTGCTAACCTTTAAGAGCATGAAGAGGAAAGATTATTGAAAACTCTGAAGAAGCACCGTGCCGCTATTGGATATACTCTTGATGATCTTAAGGGCATTAGTCCCACTCTATGTCAGCATAAAATAAATTTGGAAGCGGATGCCAAACCAGTTTGTGATCCTCAACGGTGTTTGAATCCTAAAATGAAAGAAGTGGTAAGAAAGGAAATACTCAAGCTTATCGAGGCAGGTATAATTTATCCCATTGCTAATAGTCAGTGGGTAAGCCCTGTCCATTGTGTCCCTAAGAAGGGAGGTATTACTGTTATCCCTAATGATAAAGATGAATTAATTCCGCAAAGAATTATCACAGGTTATAGGATGGTAATTGATTTCCGCAAATTAAATAAAGCTACTAAGAAAGATCATTACCCCTTACCTTTTATTGACCAAATGCTAGAAAGATTATGCAAACATACACATTATTGCTTTCTAGATGGTTATTCTGGTTTCTCTCAAATACCCGTGTCGGCTAAAGATCAATCAGAGACTACTTTTACATGCCCTTTTGGTACTTTTATTTATAGAAGTATTCCTTTTGGTTTATGTAATGCACCTGCTACCGTTCAAAGATGCATGATGGCTATATTCTCTGATTTTTGTGAAAAGATTTGTGAGGTTTCCATGGACGACTTTTCCGTCTATGGTTCCTCTTTTGACGATTGCTTGAGCAATCTTGATCGAGTTTTGCAGAGATGTGAAGAAACTAATCTTGTCTTGAATTGGGAAAAGTGCCACTTTATGGTTAATGAAGGTATTTTCTTGGGGAACAAAGTTTCTGAAGCAGGTATTGAAGTTTATAAAGCCAAGGTTGGTGCTATTGAAAAGATGCCATGTCCCAAGGACATCAAAGGTATAAGAAGTTTCCTTGGTCACGCCGGGTTTTATAGGAGGTTCATTAAGGACTTCTCAAAAATTTCTCGGCCTCTGACTAATTTGTTACAAAAGATGTACCATTTGTCTTTGATGATGATTGTGTAGAAGCATTTGAAATACTTAAGAAAGCATTAGTCTCTGCACCTATTGTTCAGCCACCTGATTGGAATTTACCCTTTGAAATTATGTGTGATGCTAGTGATTATGCTGTAGGTGCTGTTCTAGGGCAAAGAGTTGATAAGAAATTAAATGTTATCCATTATGCTAGTAAGACTCTAGACAATGCTCAAAGAAACTATGCCACTACCGAAAAGGAACTTTTAGCAGTTGTGTTTGCTTGTGATAAATTCAGACCCAATATTGTTGATTCTAAAGTAACTATTCACACTGATTATGCTGCTATTAAATATCTTATGGAAAAGAAAGATGCTAAACCTAGACTTATTAGATGGGTTCTCTTGCTGCAAGAATTTGATTTGCATATCGTTGATAGAAAAGAAGCTGAGAACCCCGTTGCAGACAACTTATCTAGGTTAGAGAATGTTCTTGATGACCCACTACCTATTGATGATAGCTTTCCTGATGAACAATTAAATGTCGTAAGCACTTCTCGTAGCACTCCATGGTATGCTAATTATGCTAATTATATTATTGCTAAATTTATACCACCTAGCTTCACATACCAACAAAAGAAAAAGTTCTTTTATGATTTGCGACATTACTTTTGGGATGACCCACATCTTTATAAAGAAGGAGTAGACGGTGTTATTAGACGTTGTGTACCTGAGCATGAACAGGAACAGATCAGACGCAAGTGTCACTCCGAAGCTTATGGAGGACACCACGCTGGAGATAGAACTGCACATAAGGTATTGCAATCCGGTTTTTATTGGCCGACTCTCTTTAAGGATGCCCGTAAGTTTGTCCTATCTTGTGATGAATGTCAAAGAGTTGGTAATATTAGTAGACGTCAAGAAATGCCTATGAATTATTCACTTGTTATTGAACCATTTTATGTTTGGGGCTTTGATTATATGGGACCTTTTCCTGCCTCTAATGGATATACACATATTTTAGTTGCTGTTGATTACGTTACTAAGTGGGTAGAAGCTATTCCAACTAGTAGTGCTGATCATAACACTTCTATTAAAATGCTTAAGGAAGTTATTTTTCCGAGGTTTGGAGTCCCTAGATATTTAATGACTGATGGTGGTTCACACTTTGTTCATGGTGCTTTCCGTAAAATGCTTGCTAAATATGACGTTAATCATAGAATTGCATCTCCATATCACCCATGATCTAGTGGTCAAGTTGAATTGAGTAATAGAGAGCTCAAATTAATTTTGCAAAAGACTGTTAATAGGTCTAGAAAGAATTGGTCCAAGAAACTTGATGATGCATTATGGGCCTATAGAACTGCATATAAGAATCCTATGGGTATGTCTTCGTATAAAATGGTTTATGGAAAAGCATGTCACTTACCTCTCGAACTAGAACAGAAGGCATATTGGGCTATTAAAGAGCTCAACTATGATTTCAGACTTGCCGGTGAGAAGAGGTTATTTGATATTAGCTCACTTGATGAATGGAGAAGCCAAGCCTATGAAAATGCCAAGTTGTTTAAAGAAAAAGTTAAAAGATGGCATGACAAAAGGATACAAAAGCGTGAGTTTAATGTAGGTGATTATGTATTGCTATACAACTCTCGTTTAAGATTTTTTGCAGGAAAACTTCTCTCCAAATGGGAAGGTCCCTACGTTATCGAGGAGGTCTACCGTTCTGGTGCCATAAAAATCAACAACTTCGAAGGCACAAATCTGGAGGTGGTAAACGGTCAAAGGATCAAACACTATATCTCAGGTAATCCTATAAATGTTGAAACTAATATTATTGAAACTGTAACCCCGGAGGAATACATAAGGGACACCTTCCAGAACGTTCCAGACTCCGAAAAGGAATAGTATGTGTTACGGTAAGTAAACCGACTCCAAAACAAATTCTAAGGCAATATTTCTCCGTTTTGGAACATTTAGAAAAATAGAAAAATAAGTAGCAGTCCGGGGAGGACACGAGGCCTCCACGAGGGTGGAGGGCGCGCCCTACCCCCCTGTGCGCGCCCCCTACCTCGTGAGCACCTCGTGTGCCCTCCGGACTCCGTTTTCTTGCACGATAAATATTTTGGTCAGTAAAAATTCATTATATATTCTCTCGAAGGTTTTGACGATTGTATCACGCAAATATGCTCTGTTTTCGTTTCGAGCTGTTTCCGTTGCAGATTTCAGGATTCCGGAGACTCGATCATCCTTCTATGAGGGTGAGCCTATGCCATGGAAGGTGGGCGACAAGCTTGCATCATCAACAACACCTTCTTCACCAACAACAAAGGAGACATAATCACATGGGTATGGGCACTCCCCTTGGCAACTGCCAAGCTTGGGGGAGTTGCCCCGGTATCGTATCACCATCACAACTCCTATCTTTACCGTTTTTTTTAGTTCGATCCTATTAGTGGTATCTTGATTTAGTAGAATAAAAGTCATGGCATGATCTAGTTTTGAGTTTTGCTTTATGACCCCTCTTTGCAATCGAGTCTGTGCGCTATATATAATAAAGATTAGTGTTGAGTCAAGGGCTTGATTACTTTGCCATGATCTTGAGTGATTAGAAGAAAAAGAATAAAAAGAAACAAAGAGTTCATATTGATCTTATTGAATGTAATGGCTTCACATAGAAAGAGTATGATGATTAAAAGTTGTTGGGAGTTGGCAAATATAGTTTGGTCATCGTTGCAATTAATAGGAAGTAATAAGGAGAGAGAGGCTTCACATATAGATATATTATCATTGACATCTTTTATGATTGGGAGCACTCATTAAAATATGACATGCTAAAGAGTTGATGTTGGACAAGGAAGACAACATAATGAGTTATGTTTTCTTATATCTAAGATAAAGTATGTTGTCATGGTTCCTCTAACATATTGAGCTTGCCTTTCCCCCTCATGCTAGCCAAATTTTCAGCACCAAGTAGAGATACTACTTGTGCTTCCAAATACCCTTAAACCAGTTTAGCAATGAGAGTCCACCATATATACCTATTGATTGAGTAAGATCCTTCAAGTAAGTTGTGATCGGTGCAAGCAATAAAAATTGCTCTCTAAATATGCATGACTTATTAGTGCAGAGAAATAAGCTTTGTACGAACTTGTTGTGGACGCAATAAAAGCGACGGACTGCATAATAAAGGTTCACATACAAGGGGCAATATAAAGTGACGTTCTTTTGCATTAAGATTTTGTGCATCCAACCATAAAAGCGCATGGCAACCTCTGCTTCCCTCTGCGAAGGGCCTATCTTTTATTATTATCTTCTACCTTATGAAAGAGTCACGGTGATCTTCTCCTTTCTTTTTTCATTTTATCCTTTGGCAAGCCCAGCATGTTGGAAAGAACATGATATATATATATATATATATATATATATATATATATATATATATATATATATATATATCTAGTTGGATGTGGGGGAGCATGAATTATTATTGTTGACATTACCCTTGAGGTAAAAGGTTGTGGGGCAAAACTATAAGCCCCTATCTTTCTCTGTGTCTGATTAAAACTCCATAACCACAAGTATTGCGTGAGTGCTAGCAATTATGAAGGACTAAGTGATAGTTGAGTATGTGGACTTGCTTTTAAGCTCTGACATAGACTCTTTCCGATGTTATGATAAATTGCAATTGCTTCAATGACTGAGGTTATACTTTGCTGGTGCCCCAATAAAGTTTCTGATTCATACTTTTGCATTGTGAAAAGATCATCACTTGAACATAAGTAATCATATGACAAAGTTTATATATGTTGCTATTATGAGAATAATCATGATGCCTTCATGTCCGTATTTTATTTTTATCGATGCCTCTACCTCTAAACATGACGACATATTTATTGTTATCGGCTTTTTGCTTGAGGACAAGCGAGGTCTAAGCTTGGGGGAGTTGATACGTCCATTTTGCATCATGCTTTTATATCGATATTTATTGCATTATGGGCTGTTATTTTATGTTATGTCACAATATTTATGGCTATTCTCTCTTATTTTACAAGGTTTACCATGAAGAGGGGGAATGCCGGCAGCTGGAATTCTGGCTGGAAAAGGAGCAAATATTGGAGACCTATTTTGTGCAACTCCAGAAGTCGTGAAACTCCACGGAATGTCTTAAAGTAAATAAAGAAAAATCGTCGCCAAAGATGAAGGCCAGGGGCCCCACACCCTGCTCATGAGGGTGGGGGGCGCGCCCCCTCCCCCTGGGCGCATCCCCCTACCTCGTGGGTCCCCCTGGTGGCTCTCCGACGCACATCTTCTCCTATATGAAGTCTTTCGATGAAAAAAAATCATAAGCGTCCTTTCGGGATGAGACTCCGCCGCCACGAGGCGGAACCTGGCGGAACCAATCTAGGGCTCCGCAGAGCTGTTCGCTAGGGGACACTTCCCGGAGGGGGAAATCATCGCCATCATCATCACCAACGCTCCTCTCATCGGGAGAGGGAAATCTCCATCAACATCTTCACCAGCACCATCTCATCTCCAAACCCTAGTTCATCTCTTGTATCCAATTCTTGTCTCCAAGTCCGGGATTGGTGCTGGTAGGTTGCTAGTAGTGTTGATTACTCCTTGTAGTTGATGCTAGTTGGTTTACTTGGTGGAAGATCATATATTTAGATCCTTTATGCATATTATTACCCCTCTGATTATGAACATGAATATGCTTTGTGACTAGTTACGTTTGTTCCTGAGGACACGGGAGAAGTCTTGCTATTAGTAGTCATGTGAATTTGGTACTCGTTCGATATTTTGATGAGATGTATGTTGCCTAACCTCTAGTGGTGTTATGTGAACGTCGACTACATAACACTTCACCATTATTTGTGCCTAGAGGAAGGCATTGGGAAGTAATAAGTAGATGATGGGTTGTTAGAGTGACAGAAGCTTAAACCCTAGTTTATGCGTTGCTTCGTAAGGGGCTGATTTGGATGCATATGTTTCATTCTATGGTTAGGTTTACCTTAATACTTTTGTTATAGTTGTGGATGCTTGCAATAGAGGTTAATCATAAGTGGGATGCTTGTTCAAGTAAGAACAGCACCCAAGCACCGGTCCACCCACATATCAAATTATCAAAGTACCGAACACGAATCATATGAACGTGATGAAAACTAGCTTGACGATATTCCCATGTGTCCTCGGGAGCGCTTTTCCTATTATAAGAGTTTGTTCCGGCTTGTCCTTTGCTACAAGAAGGATTGCGCCACCTTGCTGCACCTTATTTACTTTTGTTACTTGTTGCTTGTGACAATTTACCTTATCACAAAACTATCTGTTACCACTTATTTCAGTACTTGCAGAGAATACCTTGCTGAAAACCGCTTATCATTTCCTTCTTCTCATCGTTGGGTTCGACACTCTTACTTATCGAAAGGACTACGATAGATCCCCTATACTTGTGGGTCATCAGCCCACTACTAGACATACTTGACGTGCGAAGGTGCAACATCGGGGATGGCAATTCGCTTGATATTCATGAGGGATCATTCTATCATTCTAACATGCATATAAACAAAGAAGCATAACAATCACAAATATAACATTCTATCATTCTATCATTCTAATATAGTATGGCTCCTTCATGGACGTTCTTCCAGGTTGGCTCCGACTCCGATGACCATCTACGAACTCCATCTTGTTTGTCACGCCGGGACGCCAAACCGCCAACCTGATCTCTATTATCCAACTACTACAACTAGTAATGAATTTACATAGAGTCACAAGTCGACACGCAGGTCGTTATACAATATAATGACATCACTTTGGCTCCTGCCGGCTGACAAACATGACACGCAGGCCACGTATAAATTACACACATGCATCACATACATATGAGCCATACTATTCACATTAAACCTGCAAAACAAAGTTATGCATAGAAACGCATTCTACCGGTTTGTGTGTCGGGTATGAAATACACGGCGCTACGCACATGGCGGTCCCGATGGCGGATGACCGACCGGTAGGGGTAGACCGTGTCACGACCTCATCGATCCCGATTTACAGAAAACATAGCCTCAACGATCCCCATGTGCAGTTGATCACATCAACCGTGCACATAGGCGATCTTTTCAAGGACAACAGATCTCATCTGCCGCCTCCACATATCTAATATGCATACGATCTGAATCCAAATCCTATAGCAGAGGCTCTGATACCACTGTTGGGTTCTACGGTAGGATGCGTCGACTGCAAATTAAAATTTTCCTACGCGCAGAACTTCCAGGAACATGCTACGGGAGATGGATCATAGTTGTTACCACTAGACGCGCAGTGCCGTGCAACGGAAGAAGAGTTGGGGCAGCGTGTCCGCGTGGATCGTCTCCTCCTCGTCCGATCTCCCTCGAGCGACCGGTCGTCCGATCCCATGTACAAGTTCGCCAGAACGGCGCAAGTGCACCGCCTCTAATGGTATCCGCGCGTGCAGGAGGAACACCGTGCGATGGACTGCTAGGTCCAATCACACAGTCGGCGGCGAGTGGAGGTGGCTATTCGCAACACATGCAAACCCTAGTCACAGCGCCAAAGCGATCAACCACATGAATGTGCCGCACCTCCACTTTATATAGGCGCCCGTCGCAGGCTCAACACTTGGGCCTTGCACGGACCCTAAAGCCCAAAGTCTACTCGGTCACGTTCCTAGTCCAGTTCGGATCACATCCGACCAGTGTCCTACGAACCGACCTCGAGGTTCCTTCCCTTAAGCGCCGACCCTTAGGTTCAAGTCGGCTTGGTCACAGTTCGGATCACCTCCGACCTGCACACGGTTGGTAGCGGCCTCTAGCAAGGCGTGCCGACCACGAAGCAGACTATGAAGCTGGTTAGGCGAACCTGTACAACATGTCACACTTCTGTTCCCTTTGCCACACGATATATGTTGTCGGGCTCAAGGCGAGACTATCATCCTTCTGCTAGCCCGACCTCTTTCTCGTTCCAGTGATACCGACCACAATCCGGATTATCTCATAATCCTTGTCACATGGCCATGCTTATCCTGGTCGGATCACACGAGGGCCCCAGAGTATATCTCTCCTGATCGGAGGGGCAAATCCCATCTTGCTCGACCATGTCTCGCAGCATGGGACTGGACAAACCCGAAACCTACCTTTGTAACTACCCAGTCACGGAGTAGCGTTTGGTCGGCCCAAAGCAAGTCTGTCACCATCCCGAGTATGTGCGTCAGCTCAGGTCTTAGGACATAGAACGTATGTTGTACTAGAGACTCACAGATGACATATCGCTGCGTCTCATAGTTGGGTCTGTCCGACTCGGACCTTATCTCGACTCGGATCCGACTACGTCGAATCCGACCAGACCTTTCCAAGTCCATATTATCCGGTTAGCATCCAATGCTCCATGGTTAGTGAGACCAAGCCATCAACCGTGTCATATGCCAGTCTAGTCGGCTGCACGTCCACACGGCCCTTTCAACTAGGGACCTTTTAGGACAGTCATCATACAATGCATAGTCCCACAAACAAGTCACGTACTTGCTGATACACATCATTGATAATGTCCAAGGACTATCTTTATTCATAAACACATAGGAAATATCAGCGTACATGATTGCCTCTAGGGCATATCTCCAACACGTTCCGCTCCCTTGCCTCCGGGATTTCGGCGGCTGGGTCGATCCGCCGAGTGGTGGCGGAAGTCTCTGCTGACCCCATGATGGAGGCGGCAGCCACCTTCTCAAGAGAGGGGGGAGCCCTGGCCCAAGGGAAACAAAGCAAAGAACTCAGACAAGATCAACAAAGAAAAATGAAGGTGCATGATAAAAGCCGAACTTACGCGGAGACCAGCTGCGGCTTCTTCACCTCCTTGCGGAAGCAGTTAGCCTTTGCGGCCGCTTCGTCCCGCTTGGTCGCCGCGGCTGAGTCCTTGGGCTTCTTCGGCCGACTGCCGAACAAGCTCGGCGTGGCCCTGAGTTTCTTCGCACCGCCTTGGGCATCCGGCGCGGCAGAAGAGCTCGCGCCCGGCTGGCCGGCTCCTGGCTGGTGGCGCGAGGCGACTTCCCCCGCATCATCGTCAGGCCAGTCCTCGAGGCTGGCTTCGAGCCTCGAGCCGCCTGCTTCGCCGCCTCCTCCCTCGGCGTCGTCCTCCAAGGCCACCGCCCCCAAGTCAGGGTCGTCGATGTCGCTCTCCGCCCGGTCGGGGAGGAATTCGCGATCCGACCCCGCGGCGCCGACTGCTGGCTGGAGGAGGGGGCTTTGTTAAAAGGCCGATTGGTCAGGCTGGACAAGATGGACTCGGCAACAAAGAGACAGAGAAAAAAGGAGAGACAACTCACCATGGGCGGAGGGTTGGCGCGTGAATACGGCTCCTTGCCAAACCGCCACTCTTCCGTGAGCTCGCAGTTCGCAAGGTAGTTCACCATGAAGGCTACCTCTGCATGAGGCATCTCCTTGGTGCTCAGCCCACTCGGGTCCCGGTGTCCTCTCATCTGGCAGAAGATGTGAGGGCGGCCCTGGAGCGGGAGCACTCGGCGCGCCACGAAGGCGCCAGCAATTCAGGCCCGGTCAGGCCCTCCGACTGCGTCAGCACTCGGAGTCGCGCAATGGCGGCGGCTCCGGCAAGCGACAGTGACCTGGCCCAGTACGACCAGTTGGTCCGCCTCCCAGCTGGCGGGCCGGCTTCGAAAGCCGGCAAGTTGACCCAGTCACCCTCCAGGAAGACGCTCTTCATGTAGAAGTACGACCGCTGCCACATCTTCACCGACTTGATCAGCGTGATGGGAGGAACAGATTGTCGGCCCTCAGCCTCCGCACCGTGTTGAACGCGCCGCACTGAGCCGGCACGCCCGCGACGAGGGTGTCGAGCTTGATGTAGAAGAACTCCCCCAGAGCTCGATGGTGGCGAGCACGCCAAGGAAGTCTTCACACAAGGTGACGAAGGCGGACAGCAGCACCACCGTGTTCGGGGTGGGGTGGTGTGGCTGGAGACTGTAGAATTCGAGGAAGGAGCAGAAGAAGTTTCTCGCCGGCAAGCCGAGGCCACGGAGGCAGTGTGAGCGGAAGACGACCCGCTCGCCCTCCTCCAGCGCCGGCGAGATTTCCCTCCCCGGTGCGAGGCGGACCTTCACGAAATCCTTGTCGGGCAGCCGCCGCGTCTTGCGGAGGAAATCGATGTGGTCGTCGTGAACTTCGGAGCCGTACCATGCTCCGGAGGACGCCGTGGGGGGCGTGACGGTGGAAGAAGAGCTCACTGGGTACGAATCACCGCGACGCTCAGCGTAGCTTGGGGCGCAACAGCAAGAGGAAGAAGAAAGAGGAGGCAATGAGGAGGAGGGGCGCGCGTGCCCTGCCGCTCCCCCTCCTCCGCCTACTTATAGGCCTATGGGCTGCGAAGCCGAGGGGGCGAACTTGGGATTTACTGCGCCCATTACCCCATGCCCCCACGTTTTTTGCTCAAAATTACTACGCGTAGTAACTCCACGGGAACCTCAACCGCGCACCTCGGCCGCAGCGGATCTTCTCGCGTGCTGAGGCATAGTAGTGGCGGGCCCCACGGGCAGGCGTGTCCCGTCGCGCGCGTGGGTGGGCAGACTGGCCCGACCGCTCGTCGCCACGTAACAGGCCCGAAACGGGCGGCGGCCTGGAAGATTAGCTAGCACGCCACTTGGATCCCGCCGAGGCGTTCGGAAATTTTGGACAAGTCAGATTGGGCGAGTCCAACTCCTACCAGTCGGCCTGGCAGAAGACGGAAGAGGCTCTACCTCAAACGCTGGGAAAAGGAAACTACTGAGGCTCCTCGACCAATCGCCCGCAGCGC
Organism: Aegilops longissima; assembly: GCA_021605205.1. Taxonomy (NCBI): domain Eukaryota; kingdom Viridiplantae; phylum Streptophyta; class Magnoliopsida; order Poales; family Poaceae; genus Aegilops; species Aegilops longissima. The sequence continues at coordinate 47,698,056 of CM038679.1, forward strand.
CTCACCAGCTTCGGGGACTACTGTCAGAGTAATGGGCCAGGGGTAGTCTAACCCGAAGCCCAGAACCTTTCAAGACATCGGGGCTGACTGCGCCCCTCAAGATGACAAGATGAAGAGCCGCCTCCTGGAGGCCGGCTGGAGGAATAGCCGGCTGCACATAAACAGCCTAGTCCTGGAGGCAAGGCCAAGTTAAGCCGACTCCTACCGGGCGGCTTCTAGAGAAGCCGGCCCCGAGGAGTCGGCCCGCGGCACCTGCGAAGCCCGTGCCCTCATCAAGGGGGACGGGACATGGAATCGCTACAGTGTAGCCCATCCCTTCCCCTTTCTAGGGGCTGGCGTGGCCACAGTGTGCCATACCGGCGGAGATATCCGCCCGGCGCGGCACTGTTGCCATGCCATCCCTGACGTCATCACAAGTAGGCGGAGTCCTGCTCCCACGACGGCCTGTCTGTACGGCCCAAGGACGATGGGCTCCACCAGTCAGCGAGAGTCCTGAAGACGGCAAGAGCCCTACCAGTCGGACCTGAGGGAGGTCGGCCCCTAGGAGTCGGCCCGCCCCTTCCTCGGGACCCACGAGCCATTAACCAGACGAGACAGGGAGTGGCTACAGTGATCGCCCGCCAGGCGGCGGAGCTGTAGCCATGACCCCTTGACCAAGCCTGCGTCATTAGAGACATGGCAACAGTGATCAGCTACCGACAAGACCCGGGAGCGGCGGGTACGGCCTATCGGCCCCGTACCCAACCAGTCGGCGGGGCCCACCAGGCGGCGGGCCCCAGTAGTCGGCGGAGGAGCCGGCGGCCGAAGAGGCTGACGGCCGGGCCCTACACCCGGCCGGATTACCAATGTACCCTGGGGGGTAGGCCTATATAAACCCCCCCAGGGCACCCATGCAAAGGGTTCCCAGCCTGTTAGAACTACACCAGATCATAGAGGAAGGAGAGAGCTAGCCTTGCCGTCAACTACCTCTAGCATACAGCTCGAGAAGCACCTTTGTATTCACTTGTGCCTTAGTGATCATGCGGAGACCCCGCAGAGCAGGACTAGGGGTATTATGTCCTAGGAGAGCCCCGAACGTGGGTAAAGTACGCCGAAGTTCGTGTCTACGCCTCATCCCGCTTTCGGGCACCGGCGACGTTCTACCCGCTCCCACTATGATAAGCCATCCTTTGGCATATGTTGCACCCAACCCCCGACATCTACGTACCCTCATAGACCGTAAGCGGAAGCGTTTTGACAATGCGGTTGATGTAGTCGTACGTCTTCACGATCGACCAATCCTAGCACCAAAGGTACGACACCTCCGCGATTTGCACACGTTCGGCTCGGTGACGTCCCACGAACTCACGATCCAGTAGAGCTTCGAGGGAGAGAGCTTCGTCAGCACGACAGCGTGATGACGGTGATGATGAATCTACCGGTGCAGGGCTTCGCCTAAGCACTGCAACGATATGACCGAGGTGGAATATGGTGGAGGGGGCCACCGCACACGGCTCGGAACAATCAACTTGTGTGTTCTAGGGTGCCCCCCTGCCCCGGTATATAAAGGAGTAAGGGGGAGGCCGGCCGACCCTTGGTGCACCCCAAGGAGAGGAGGAATCGTCCTCCTAGTAGGAGTAGGATTCATCCTTTCCTAGTCCTACTAGGAAGGCGGAAGGGGGAAGGAAGGAGAGGGAGAGAGGGAGGAAAGAGGGGGCGCCGCCCCCCCCCCCTCCTTGTCCAATTCAGACTCCCCAGGGGGCGCGGCCAGCCCTAGGCCCTCTCCTCTCTCTCCCAAAAGGCCCATGTTGCCCCATTAGATCCCCCGGGGGTTCCGATAACCCCCCGGCACTCTGATAAATATCTGATGACCCCCGGAACTCATACGGTGTCTGAATATAGTCGTCCAATATATCAATCTTTATGTCTTGACCATTTCGAGACTCCTCGTCATGTCTGTGATCACATCCGGGACTCCGAACTCTCTTCGGTACATCAAAACACATAAACTCATAATACTGATCGTCACCGAATGTTAAGCGTGCGGACCCTACGGGTTCGAGAACTATGTAGACATGACCGAGACACGTCTCCGGTCAATAACCAATAGCGGAACCTAGATGCTCATATTGGCTCCTACATGTTCTACGAAGATCTTTTTCGGTCAAACCGCATAACAACATACGTTGTTCCCTTTGTCATCGGTATGTTACTTGCCCGAGATTCGATCGTCGGTATCTCAATACCTAGTTCAATCTCGTTACTGGCAAGTCTCTTTACTCGTTTCATAATGCATCATCCCGGAACTAACTCATTACTCACATTGCTTGCAAGGCTTATAGTGATGTGCATTACCAAGAGGGCCCAGAGATACCTCTCCGACAATCAGAGTGACAAATCCTAATCTCGATCTATGCCAACTCAACAAGTACCATCGGAGACACCTTTAGAGCACCTTTATAATCACCCAGTTACTTTGTGATGTTTGGTAGCACACAAAATTGTCCTCTGGTATTCGGGAGTTGCATAATCTCATAGTCATAGGAACATGTAGAAGTCATGAAGAAAGCAATAGCAACATACTAAACGATCAAGTGATAAGCTAACAGAATAGGTCAAGTCAATCACATCATTCTCTAATGATGTGATCCCGTTAATCAAATGACAACTCATGTCTATGGCTAGGAAACTTAACCATCTTTGATTCAACGATCTAGTCAAGTAGAGGCATACTAGTGGCACTCTGTTTGTCTATGTATTCACACATGTACTATGTTTTCGGTTAATACAATTCTAGCATGAATAGTAAACATTTATCATGATATAAGGAAATATAAATAACAACTTTACTATTGCCTCTAGGGTATATTTCCTTCAGTCTCCCACTTGCACTAGAGTCAATAATCTAGATTACACAGTAATGATTCTAACACCCATGGAGTCTTGGTGTTGATCATGTTTTGCTCGTGAGAGAGGCTTAGTCAACGGGTCTACAACATTCAGATCCGTGTGTATCTTGCAAATCTCTATTCTCCCTCCTTGACTTGATCATGGATGGAATTAAAGCGTCTCTTGATGTGCTTGATTCTCTTGTGAAATCAGGATTCCTTTGCCAAGGCAATTGCACTAGTATTGTCACAAAAGATTTTCATTGGACCCGATGCACTAGGTATGACACCTAGATCGGATATGAACTCCTTCATCCAGACTCCTTCATTTGTTGCTTTTGGAGCAGCTATGTACTCCGCTTCACATGTAGATCCCGCCACGACGCTTTGCTTAGAACTGCACCAACTGACAGCTCCACCGTTCAATATAAACACATATCCGGTTTGTGACTCAGAGTCATCCGGATCGGTGTCAAAGCTTGCATCGACGTAACCATTTACGATGAGCTCTTTGTCACCTCCATAAACGAGAAACATATCCTTAGTCCTTTTCACGTATTTCGGGATGTTCTTGACCGCTGTCCAGTGATCCACTCCTAGATTACTTTGGTACCTCCCTGCTAAACTAATAGCAAGGCACACATCAGGTCTGGTACACAACATTGCATACATGATAGAGCCTATGGCTGAAGCATAGGGAATACCTTTCACTTTCTCTCTATCTTCTGCAGTGGTCGGGCATTGAGTCTGACTCAACTTCCTACCTTGTAACACAGGCAAGAACCCTTTCTTTGCTTGATCCATTTGAAATTCTTCAAAAATTTATCAAGGTCTGTGCTTTGTGAAAGTCCAATTAAGCGTCTTGATCTATCTCTATAGATCTTGATGCCCAATATATAAGCAGCTTCACCGAGGTTTTTCATTGAAAAACTCTTATTCAAGTATCCTTTTATGTATCCAGAAATTCTATATCATTTCCAATCAACAATATGTCATCCACATATAATATTAGAAATGCTACAGAGCTCCCACTCACTTTCTTGTAAATAAAGGCTTCTCCAAAAGTTTGTATAAAACCATATGCTTTGATCACACTATGAAAACGTTTATTCCAACTCCGAGATGCTTGCACCAGTCCATAAATGGATCGCTAGAGCTTGCACACTTTGTTAGCATCCGTTGGATCGATAAAACCTTTAGGTTGCATCATATACAACTCTTCTTCCAGAAATCCATTCAGGAATGTAGTCTTTACATCCATTTGCCAAATTTCATAATCATAAAATGCGACAATTGCTAACATGATTCGGACGGACATAAGCATCGCTACGGGTGAGAAGGTCTCATCATAGTCAACTCCTTGAACTTGTTGAAAACCTTTCACAACAAGTCCAGCTTTGTAGACAGTAACATTACCGTCAGCGTCAGTCTTCTTCTTGAAGATCCATTTATTCTCGATGGCTTGCCGATCATCGGGCAAGTCAACCAAAGTCCACACTTTGTTGTCATACATGGATCCCATCTTAGATTTCATGGCATCAAGCCATTTTGCGGAATCTGGGCTCATCATCGCTGCCTCATAGTTCGTAGGTTCGTCATGGTCAAGTAACATGACCTCCAGAACATGATTACCATACCACTCTAGTGCGGATCTTACTCTAGTTGACCTGCGAGGTTCGGTAGTAACTTGATCTGAAGTTACATGATCATCACCATTAGCTTCCTCACTAATTGGTGCAGGAGTCACAGGAACAGATTTATGTGATGAACTACTTTCCAATAAGGGAGCAGGTACAGTTACCTCATCAAGTTCTACTTTCCTCCCACTCACTTCTTTCGAGAGAAATTCCTTCCCTAGAAAGGATCCATTCTTAGCAAAGAATGTTTTGCCTTCGGATCTGTGATAGAAGGTGTACCCAACAGTCTCCTTTGGGTATCCTATGAAGACACATTTCTCCGATTTGGGTTCGAGCTTATCAGGTTGAAGCTTTTTCACATAAGCATCGCAACCCCAAACTTTAAGAAATGACAACTTTGGTTTCTTGCCAAACCACAGTTCATAAGGCGTCATCTCAACGGATTTAGATGGTGCCCTATTTAACATGAATGCAGACGTCTCTAAAGCATAACCCCAAAATGATAGCAGTAAATTAGTAAGAGACGTCATAGATCGCACCATATCAAGTAAAGTGTGATTACGACGTTCGGACACACCATTATGCTGTGGTGTTCTGGGTGGCTTGAGTTGCGAAACTATTCCGCATTGTTTCAAATGAAGACCAAACTCGTAACTCAAATATTCTCCTCCACAATCAAATCGTAGAAACTTTATTTTCTTGTTACGATGATTTTCCACTTCACTCTGAAATTCTTTGAACTTTTCAAATGTTTCAGACTTATGTTTCATTAAGTAGATATACCCATATCTGCTCAAATCATCTGTGAAGGTGGGAAAATAGTGATACCCGCCGTGAGCCTCAACATTCATTGGACCACATACATTAGTATGTATGACTTCCAACAAATCTGTTGCTCGCACCATTGTTCCGGAGAACGGAGTTTTAGTCATCTTGCCCATGGGGCATGGTTCACAAGTACCAAGTGATTCATAATCAAGTGATTCCAAAAGTCCATCAGAATGGAGTTTCTTCATGCGTTTTACACCAATATGACCTAAACGGCAGTGCCACAAATAAGTTGCACTATCATTATCAACTCTGCATCTTTTGGCTTCAATATTATGAATATGTGTATCACTACTATCGAGATTCAATATAAATAGACCACTCTTCAAGGTTGCATGACCATAAAAGATATTACTCATATAAATAGAACAACCATTACTCTCTGATTTAAATGAATAACCGTCTCGCACCAAACAAGATCCAATTATAATGTTCATGCTCAACGCTGGCACCAAATAACAATTATTCATGTCTAAAACTAATCCCGAAGATACATGTAGAGGTAGCGTGCCGACCGCGATCACATCGACTTTGGAACCATTTCCACGTGCATCGTCACCTCGTCCTTAGCCAATCTTCGCTTAATCTGTAGTCCCTGTTTCGAGTTGCAAATATTAGCAACAGAACCAGTATCAAATACCCAGGTGCTACTGCGAGCATTAGTAAGTGTAAGTGCATCTAGTGCCACCCCTAGTTGGTTTTGGAGTATTGACGACAAACCTGGTTGAGGACTAACGTGTTTGTGAGAATTGCAGGATAACACAGGTAGTATTCCCTCATTGATTCGGTTTACCAACCGGAGATGACCCCTAAAATGGGTGAAGACATTGAAGACAATGGTGGTCTATGAAGATATTCAAAAAGTAAGACTATGACATGAGAAGACATCGCATTAAGACTATGGAGCACGAAGACTTAGTTGTTTCGTAGTTTCCTTTTCTTCTTTGTTGAGTCATAGGAACCACCGCACTTTTAAGTGGGGTCCAAGTGAACAAAGTCAGAGTGACTGAAGTGATGCTCAACCAAATCCTAAGTCTTCGAGCAAAGACAATGAGAGCAAATCTCATCCAGAGCTGGATGAGTCAGCTTTACTTGTAGCCCAAGTCAAGCTGCCGCGTGTGTGTGAAATCTGACAGTTGGAACACGTGTCAGCTTCTTAATGACCCAGGGTCATTTCGGACATATCAGGTCGGGTTGCCTCCTGGCTATAAACAGCCCACCCCCTACACCATAAATCGGTGGCTGCTCAGAGTTAGTGCACGGCTTTTGTCGTCTGAGAGCAACCCACCTCCGAGGCATTTGTGAGAGAGATCCTTGCGAGGACAAATCCCAAACCACCTAGTGCCCAAAGAGTGTTTGGCATCACTGAATTCTTTCTGTCTGCGTTATCTGAAGACTTGTTACACTTGAGGACTGTGGATCCTCCAGCCTGTTAGGTGTCACGTTCTGAGCATCCAAGAGTCATTGTGGATTGCCGGTGAACGAAGTCTGTGAAGGTTCGGAAGTCTACCTTGGAGACTTACCAGAGTGATTGGGCGAGGACTAAGTGTCCTTAGCTCAAGGGGAATAAGGTGAAGACACAGTCTTCTGAGTTGAATCTCAGCCTCCCTAACCAGATGTACAATTGTCACAGCAACTGGAATTGGTCCAACAAATTCCTGTCCTCACCAAGCAACTGGTTCTATATTCTCCCTCTCTTTAATTACAGTTTGTCTTTGTGAAGTCATTGCTTGCTTGCATTATCTTTTTGACTTCACTGTGTGACGACTATTATTGTTTGGCTTCATACTGTCTTCCATCCTGATCCATACTACCTTGCTGCTATTAGTCTTCGCGCCTTCACTTCATTGAATACTTGACTATCGCTTGCCTAGTGAAGTCTACCTTCCGCTGCATGTCACACTACTAGAAATACCACTACTAATGGCGCACCTAATATGGCCATTAATGGCGCATCGAGGTGCGCCATTGACAAGACGCCATTAGTATTTTTACTAATGGCGCACCACCGGTGCGCCATTAGTATCTGAGTATACTAATGGCGCACCACCGTGCGCCATTAGTATATGCGAGGGTGCGCCATTAGTATGCCTCCCGGGGCATGTATACCAGTGCTTTGAGATACTAATGGCGCACCACCTCCGGATGCGCCTATTAGTAATCGCAGCATACTAATGGCGCACTTCCCGTGATGTGCCATTAGTATGATTGTCATACTAATGGCGCATTATCATGTGATGCGCCATTAGTATGAATATTAGGTTTTTTATTTTTTATTTTATGTTTTTGCACAGGTTACAAAATGTATAATTTAACAAAATATAGACAGCACACATCAACAATAGATTCATCAAATACAATAGAAGATTAGTCTTTGAATACAATTCATCATATTAGTCTCCGAATACAATTCATCATATTAGTCTCCCAATTGAAAAGACCGAACAAAGATAGAACATTATATTACAAGTCTCGAGACCGCGAGTAGCGAGTTTATCTTCGCATTACAAGTCGATATCGATCATCTAAACTACCATCACATAGAAGAGAGCTGCGGTCATCACGATGAGCATCATCACGATGAAACTCGCCTTCATCCGGTTCCTCCAACGCTCCTCCTCTCCCGCTAGATAGCGGGCGATCTAGATTCGCCTCGGACCTAGTGGTGTACCTTTGTAACTGTTACCGCTGAATCGGTGAACCTGTCTCCGACACTCCTCCCGTCATCGAGACTCGGGAACCTTACCCTTGTACACTACATACATCGGCATCGCTATGCACTAGCCAAACGTAAACGTTAGTACCAATTCACAGACAATACATAAGCAATATATAAGTATGCAACAGAACGATCGGAAGAGAAAAGCAAGACATTAATAGCATCGATTACATCTAAGTTGAACAACTCTCAAACCAAAGAGACATACTACAAGTTCATTAAAGTTTAATTACAACATGAGCCAATCGATGTTTCGAACTAGACAACTCGACTCAAGGGACGGAGCGTGGATGAAGCCGCCGTCTATCGTGGGAGTCATGAAAGAACGGGCGTTGTCATCCTGCATTTGTAGCATTGTGTCGATGTCACCGTTGGACGGTTGATTTCGAGGTAGAACTACCCCGAGCGACGGCGACATCTTGATGGATGATTTCCGCAAACTCCATTGGATGCGAAAGAATTCTTGTCGGAGGTCCGCGCCCTGGATTGCCGACACGCCGTGGCCCAATCTTGAGTTTACTCGGTAGCGAAGTTGATGATGGTCCCGCACGATCGCCGCATGTGATGGATGGCGAGTAGGCACCCCTTCGATCGCCAGCGGCTGCTTGACGCAGCGAACGTCAGATTGTGGGAGAACACGTGCTTGCCGTATTTTACGAATAGGCCTGGTGAAGGTGCCTCCAGATTTGGCGAGGCAGGAGAACATCATCAAGAACCTTCTTGACATTTGTGTAGTCTACGCTCGATCGACGGTCCGGTCGAAATACGTGGCCATGGAATATTTGTGGCTTAGGAGGATGAGCGTGCAACGGTGTCACCGCAGAAAACACGGAATGTTAAAAGAAAACGATCGAAATGTAAGAATTCATATGTTACGGGCGGTTGAGGGAGGACTTACTCGGAAAGTAAGGCACGAGGAAGTTATCCTTATCTTGGTTTGCCGAATGACGCCTTCGAGGTAAGAACTCGCGACTTGCGGTCCCAGCGCTGCCCAAGATCTTGGCACGCATGTAGAAGGGGTCGACTATCACGATGTCCGGGTCTTGTCGCTAATGATCCGCATCTCCATACTCAGCGAAAATAGCCGAACGAAGGTGTAGTGCAGCGGATGAAGGTTAAACATAGCGTGGATGTCATCAAAACGCAGGACGATCGACGCCCGATGGAGTTATCCACAAAGCCCTTGCCCTCGCACCTTGGCCGCGAAAACCGGTATGCCACATCCTTCTCCCCGAGACGCCGCTTCTCCAAAGAAAGAACACTGTCATGCAGACTCCGTGATAGCACCGGTTGCAGCATTGAGCATATTTGTCGGTAGCATCGCCCTACCCGCCACATGCACCCTCCTCGAGATATCCTGCGGTGAAGGTGGCCCGCCCCGAGCACGGATCATACTCGGTGCCGGCTGGCTCGCACCCTTCTTAGTCTTTCTTTGCGTGCCTTCTTGTTCTCCTGTAATGGGACCGAGTTTTGCTCACAGACCGCCTTCTTGAGTGTGTTGGGGCTGATATATTCGCACCTCGCCTATCCGAGGCTCGGTGAAGTCGGCAGTGGAGGCGTCTCCGAGAGCTGAACGCCAGACGGCGCTGTTGTAACTTGGCTTCTCCATGGTACGAGCTAGATCGCACACGCCTTTTGTTGGGTTTGGTTCTTGAGAAGGAGGCCCCATGAAGTCGCCATCGCACTCCATGCTCGGCAAAGTACTGATCGACGCTGCCAAATGTATCATAGTCGCCGCCGTCGTCATTCGATCCTGTGCCATATGCATGTTTGGATCCATGGCATAGGGATGTCCGCACCGTTACGGGCGGTCTTGCCATGGGGCCGACTTGGCGCCGCACGATCGGGCGGTGTTGTCTTTGGGGTGGTGTCCCCGCCTCAAACGAATCTGGCTCTTCGCCAAAGCAGGGCCAGCTCAGGTAGGCGCCGAGGGTCATCACGTCATCATCGCCGGCCCCGACGGGTCGATTCGAGGTAACAAGTCGTCGCAGCTCGGCAGCACCGAACCAGTTGAACCCTAAACAAGTTGGGTGGCATCTGGGTACCGTGGAACAAGGTTGCCCGTTGAACGATTTTGCCCTTGGCGACATCGACCAACTCGTTGTTCACGGCGGAGGAGAGTGCACGGAACGCCGGCGGCGCTCGCGAAAACATGTAGGGCGCCAGGATGCCCACCAAAGGCAATGAGATGAAGTCCTCGGCCGAGAGAGGCTTAATTAGTTACCGTGATGATGGCGCCGAGCTCGGCTAATGTAGAGGCACCGCCAACGGCGGGCGCATTGACGGAGGGGCGCTTGCTGCAGAGGTGCCGCCGGGCGACACCCGGTGCATTAAGCTCCGTGCGGCGTCGGAGACACCAATGCCGCCCGCTGGAGGCACCAATGGCCCCGCCATCGCATTATGCGAAGTTGCTGGCCGTGAAGCTAGGAATCGGGCGGCCTCGTTGGCGCCCGCAATCCACGACTCAACCCCGAGATCAAGGTAGGCACAAGGGCGGTGATCGCCGCCCGAGTCGTTGTTCCACTTGCTCTTGGACAATCTCCGAATCCGCGCCACCTGTGCCTTGAGTTCTTGAACCTCTCGCGCTGGCTTTCCGAGCTGGTCTTTTTCTCCTTCCGCACACCAGCGTATAGTATGACCCCATTTTGTCGACAAGCCTTTGCCGCCACACGACCAGCCGACGCCGGCCATCGAGCTTATCCTTGTTCTTCATTACATTCAACCCCTATTTAGAGTGGTGTCCCAAGGGTTGCTCTGAGTCGACCCCGCCATCGCTTTCAATCGCTGCGGAAGGAATGTGAACCATTTAGAAATTCGCTTCATTAATTAGAATGCAACCATATGGAGCTAATTACGGGGTGTATTCCTTACCGAACAAGCTCAAGCTGCCTGGTCTTCGGATCCGTGGTAAGCTCCTTTGTTTTCGGTCCTTCTTGTACCGGCCCCGACAAAGTTCCTGGTCTGCTTGTCACCGCCAGATGTATCAAGAGGGCGGTAGGCCTTGCTCGGCACGGTCCGCCTCCTCCTTGTCCCATATAGGCTCCGCCACTCAGAACCGCGGGACCGAGTGTGTGTTCCCCTATGTTCAGCTCCCAGATTTGTTTCCCCACTCACTTGATTGGGAGCTTGCGGTGCTCGAGCAATTGATCTTGAAGTCGTTGTAGTCATCTTCGTGATCGAAGGATTTTCTCCTTGATCTTCTCATAACTCTCACCTTTCTCGATCATTCTCTTCACATTGCTTTTCCAAGTAGACAGGGCCTTGCTCATCTTCGTGAGGGCAGCATTGTTCACTTTATTCCCTTTGAGGCTTGTGTTTTCAAATTCAGCGGGAACTTGTATCGCTCGTGCAGCTTCGTGAAGAGGAGGTTGCGCAAATTCCCTCGGTCGGGATGCCTCGTGTTCTCGGTGTTGATCGAGACGGTGCTCGGACAATGCACCCGAGCTGAAGCGAGTACCCTTGACTATTCGCTCGGCGCCGTTGGATTCCGCTGGAGTCCACTTCAGAACTTCCTCCTTGAGGGTGCGGAGCACGATCGGGCGCCGTCCTTCCGTTGCCTCTTCGGCTGGCTGCCATCGCGCGGCGCCGCCATCATCGATGGTGGCATCTCGGCGGCACCATCGGTGGTGGCATCGGTGTGGTCATCCTCGGCGGCACCATCCGTGGTCTCGGGATCGGTGGGAAGGCGGCGGCCTCATACAAGTGAGGTTGTTCCTCCATCTCTGGGACAGCTCCTGAATGCCTTGCCGCTCAACCCCCGCCTCATCGTTAGGGCCATGTTTTCTCTAAATAGAAACAAAGTTTGGTCAAAAGTTGGTTATTGTCAAGGAGCAAGATCATGGTCTCATCATTTAGGGTTTGTCGACACCGAGGCATCCTAAAATCTAAGCTTTTATCATTGAGGGTTTTTCACGCCAAGGCACCCTAAAAGCCTAACTTTTCATCATTTCGGTTTTTATCGACACCGAGGCACCCTAAAAGCCATGCATTAGTCACAAGTACGCCGGGCACTTGATCCTACTTAATTAACTACTAAGATACCCGGCCCATGCATTAGTCACAAGTACCCCATATGTCCTATTTTTAGCAAAGTCATGCTAAAATTCACGGAAAATTTCAGCATGACCTTTGCTGAAAATAGGACATATGGAGTACCCGAATTTGCGGAACGGAAGTTAATCGACATTCCGCAAACTCAAGGGCCTCTCGGGTACCTGCAAAATCATCACGACACGATGGTCGGAGACAAAAGCCAACAAACTAGCAAAATCATCACAAATTGTTTTCTCGTTAAAGATGATCATCATCTTTACAAGTCTTTCTCAATGTGATCACAAGTAATTCAGAGGCATCACAAGTAATTCAGAGCATCACAAGGCATTAGTAGTTCAGTACATGAACAAGTTTTACAAAGCACATCAATTTGTGTGCCTAACTGAATTAACTGAATTTTCAAGAATCAATAAACTGAATTTTCAAAACTGCAAGAAGCCAATTAAAATAATCCCTTCTTCTTGTCTCCTCTCACTATCTCTCACACATGTACACTATGTATGCACTACCATACATAGTCTCAAACCAGTGGAAGAAGACTTATCTATACATGTGCAGTTATTTTTTTTGAGAAAGTCATGTGCGATTACTTATGTAAGGCCCTGTTTGTTTGCGCTTATACTTCAGATTTTGCAGCTTTTCCACTTTGGCTTAAAAAATGCACAAGTTCTTTGAAAATTGGTAAAAAAAGGATGACCAAATAAAACTGAGCTGATGAACTGCATATTCCAAGGAATACAATGAGATCTGAGTATAAGTTAAATGCAAGAACAAACAGAGAATTGGATGCAGACTAATAGCATATTATTAACTTAAGTGTTGCTATTTAAGCTACATAATGATGTACAGAGATGTATGGAAGTTCAAAACAGATTTATTCTTCAATACTTTTTAAAGTGGAATTAGCGAAACAACATAAAAAATAATATGTTTGGGAGAGCATCCCGCATGTTAATATGTTACGAGAAACATCCCAGCAGATGCTTGCCAAATTTACCTTTACGAGCAACATCTACAAATCAAAGCAGAAGAGATGCAAGCCAAAACTACTTCGAGTAGCAAACCAGTGAACAACTATAAACCATAGAACTTAGGGAACCACAGCCAAAAAATGTGACTGCGTGTAAAAATAAAAGAAATATTTCTTTGCAGGTAGGACGTGTCAGAGTTCTTCAAAACATTTGATGCGTAAGATTTAGTGCAAAGGAGAAAGATATATATTTCACTCTCAACAATATAACCAAACGTTATCCCAGCATCAAAAGCTCCCACTTGTTGTGGGGGCCTGGGAAAGGGAATTATTAGGTTCTTAGGCAGCATTTCCCTTGTTTGACTTTTTAAGGATACTAACTCAAACCCGGACTTCCGTGATACAAGTGGAGATACTGCCATTCTCTTGTGGATACAAGTAAAATTCCTCAAATGAACATCTCAATTCTCTTACTTGATTTCTGGCACTAAAACAAAAAAAAGACTGAATGTCCATCAAATTCCAGGATTCACTGTGTATATGAAGGCTCTGTAGCACATCAGGAGCAAGGAGCAGACCTTAGGTTTAATTTACAGTAGAGAGACAAATTCATGTCTCAGAGAGAAAGACTGAAACACAAATTGAAAGTAAATTGTCTCGGTGGCACATCAGGGAAAGCGGTGACCATAAGCAGCATGTCCATATTTTTAATCTATGCAGATTCAGATAAAGCATGCCCATCTTGTGATGTTCAATGTCCATCTCCGTAGCTGTGGTCATGTTACGATAATTTCAGTTAAAATGTTGATGGTGTATTGGTGTTGTGGTCATGTTCGGTCATTGTGGAGTATTTCAGAGTTGCTGGGATATGAATTCTTTTGTTATGAAGCTTAGGTTGAACACTAACTAAATTCAGATGGGACCGGGGGTTGGGGCAAGTTTCAAAATCTGGGACTGTTTGTATTGTTCTTACATCCATGCACTGCTTTTGTTGTTCTTGCATCAAGGAGAATGCCCCACTTTGAAATTAAGTGAAATGATTCCACAGACTTCCATTTTGAAATAAAGTAATATGCTCCTTGAAATTTGGCCAATATGATAAGTGGCATATTACTCCGATTAGCAACATATTTTCAATGATACGAATTTGGCCAATATGATAAGTGGCATATTACCCTTGGTTGCAAGCCAAGACCCTTGTGCTGTTGTAAACTGTCTAAATGGCCATCATCAAGCAATATGATAAAAAAGGAAATGAACTTAAAACGAGAGCAAGTATTGACTTAAAATGAGAAGATTAGCAAGATTAGATGTGATGCAAACTACTCCAGATTAGCAAGACATGAGACATGAGACATGCATAGACACTCAAGGCGTTTTTCACTAGCTGACTAAACCTATGATATGCACATCTCGTAACTTTCACTAGCTGTTTTTGCAGAGAAGGAAAATGAAGTAAGTACCTTGGGCGGGTCGAGGGAGGCGGGTCGACGGTGGTGTGGACGGGCAGGGTCGAGGTGGGGCAGCGGCCGGGCGGGTCGAGGCGGCGCTGGGCGGCGGGCAGCGCCCGGGCGGCGGGTCGGGCGGCGTCCGGGCGCGTCCGGGCGGCGGGTCGGGCGGCGTCCGGGCGGCGGGTCGGGCGGGGTCGAGGCGGCGGCGCAAGGCCCGGGCAAGGCCCGGGCGGCGAGAGGAGAGGGCGAGGGAGGGAGAGGGCGAGGGCGAGGGCGAGGGCGAGGGCAGCGGCGGCGGGCGGTGGATCGAGAGGAGAGAACTGGCGAGGGGATCGGGCGAAGGGGATCGGGCAAGGGGGATCGGGCGAAGGGGGTTACATACTAATGGCGCACCTCACCGTGGTGCGCCATTAGAATGTTCACACTAATGGCTCACCTCACCGTGGTGCGCCATTAGTATTTTTTTATTTCCACTCAAGCCAAAAGGTTATGTACTACTGTAACCTATCCATGTCAAGCCCACTCTACTAGCTCGATTGGTCAGCCTCCAGCTCACACCAGAGGTCCCGGGTTCACTCCTGTGCTCCACAAATTTTTTTAGCATTTAAAAGCTATTTGATACTTATTTATGTTTAAATATGTTCAAACTTGTTTAAATAATAACAGTAATATTTTTTATAAGACAAGAGCATTTAAAAAGCTGTTTGATACTTATTTTTTATAAGACGGTGCTGGGTGCGGGGGGTCGGGCGGCGGTTGAGTAGGGGAATCAAGGGTGCGGGGGTCATGTGGTGGCGGCCGGTGGACTGGGGGTGCTCGGCAGTAGGGGACCGGATCTGGCGAGGTGGGACAGCGATCGAGATGGAGGGGGATCGAGGTGGGCTCCACAAATTTTTTTAGCATTTAAAAGCTGTTTGATACTTATTTGTGTTTAAAATGTTCAAACTTGTTTAAATAATAACAGTAATATTTTTTATAAGACAGTAGCATTTAAAAGCTGTTTGATACTTATTTTTTATAAGACTGTCTTGCTGGGTGCAGGGGTGCGGCGGCGGTTGAGTAGGGGAATCGAGGGTGCGGGGGTCGGCGGCGGCCGGTGGACTGGGGGGGTGCTCGGCGGCGAGGGGGGCCGGATCTGGCGAGGTGGGATAGCGATCGAGATGGAGGGGATCGAGATCGAGTGTCCATGAAATTTAAAATATTCATGATAGTTCAAAAGTACCCATGAAATACAATCGAGAAATGAAGACGTTCGTGCTGTAATGACATGTTCTCGCGAAGCACGCGCCGGTCATTTTGTGTTTTACCTTCATCTCCGTGGCCATGAGCGTTACTTTCAAAGCGGGTATCCTCGGCCTGCATCCTTCATACAATGGAGTAACTGCGTCTAACTCAAGTTGATCCATCTTGGCTTTCTCTCGGCGGCAGCTCTTGCGTTATCCGTCCGCTTGAGAAGCAGCTCTTGAATATGAGGGTCCTGCACCCAGCCCATCGATGGTCAGCGTCGTCGCGCTCCACCGCATCATCATCTTCATGATCATGCCCGCCGCCTGCTCCGGCATCTTCCTCATCATCATGTCCTGCATCTTCTACATGATGATTGTGTACAAGATCACAGCCATGATCATCTCCCGGGATTCTTCGTCTTCTCGCCCGCCCGAGCCGCGGTGGTTGTCTTGCTGCCCTTCCTCATTTCTTGCCCGCCCGCATGGACGACTTCGTAATCATGTTCATCACCTTGCCACCGATAGCCATCCATGAAACCACGCAACAGCAGGTGGTCCCAAGACCTGCCCGAATCCGGGTCCGCAATAAGGCTCTTCACTTGCATCTTCGACACGGACATCTTATCTCCGCCTCGTTCTTTTGAAGCATCTCGCCTTCAGCGGACCTCAAAGCCTATTCACGATGCCTTCGATCATCGTGCGGACTATGGTCGTCATGGGTAGAGCAAAACGATATTTTAGAACCAAGAAAAATTTGGCATGACTTTCCCTAAAAATAGGACCAAAAGGATGCTTAATGCCAAAATTCTCACTAAACGGAAATGAATCAACATTCCGCAAAATATTGGCAACTATCGATTTCAAATACCGTACACCTCCAAACACAAACACATATGCAAACACCACAAACATATGCAACACCACTAACATACATAGATCTAGCTAGGCCGTAAAAAGTGCATGTGCACATTGTTGTAAGGAGAACAACCTAAATATAGCTTCCCCCCTTACTTACCTATTAAAACAAGGTAATTTAACCACTTAATTTGAATGAATCTATGGTGGAAATGAGGTGAAAAAGAGGAGGCACCCGAGACAAGGAGGAGGTGGAGAGAATGAAGTGGGGAGAAAGTGAGTGTGTGGGTAGGGGAGGCTGTCCCAAATATCTTGTTGCTGCCCACTTACTAATGGCGCACCTCTTGCATGGTGCGCCATTAGTAGTTACCACTACTAATGGCGCACCTAAGAAGGATGCGCCATTAGTATGTTTGGACAGGCGCACTAGTTTAAAAAAAAGTTTATATACTAATGGCGCACCCACACCTCGGTGCGCCATTAGTAGTTACAACTACTAATGGCGCACTGGGCAGGATGCGCCATTAGTATGTTTGGACAGGCGCACTAGTTCAAGAAAAAGTTTCTATACTAATGGCGCACACCCTGGTGCGCCATTAGTAGTTACAACTACTAATGGCGCACTTGGGCAGGATGCGCCATTAGTATGTTTGGACAAAGCACTAGTTTAAAAAAATTTGATACTAATGGCGCACCCAAAGCATGGTGCGCCATTAGTAGTTTAGACTCTAATGGCGCATCGATGGTGGTGCGCCATTAGTATATACTAATGGCGCACCATCTTTCCGGTGCGCCATTAGTGTCATTTCCATCTATAGCCCTTTTCCTAGTAGTGTCAATAGGTTCATTTATATTATTTGTCTTTGAAACTCCCATGTTTTGAAGACTTCCATAAAAATCGCCTATTCACCCCCCCCCCTTTAGTCGATCACTAGCACTTTCAATTGGTATCAGAGCAAGGTACTCCCTTGTTCTGTGTGATTCGGTTTAACCACCTGGAGTTTTAGCTATGTTGACTGCAGGGACAATCAAAGTCTCCGTTGCGTGCCCTGTCTTCGATGGCACTGATTACCCCTACTGGAAGAATAAGATGCGCATGCATCTTGAAGCCATTGATGTCGATCTATGGTATGTCATCAAGAACGGCATTCCCAAGACCGGTGAAGGTGTCACCCCTGCTGATGTTAAGAAGTTCGTTCAACTGGATTCTACTGCCCAGAACATCATCTGTGGTCATCTGACCAAAGGACGGTATGGCCGTGTGAGTGCTCTGGAAACATCGAAACTAGTCTGGGACTGGCTCTCCAAGGTCAAGGAAGGTGTCTCAACCCAGAGAGATCAAAGGATCAGTGTCCTTCACAACCTCTTCAACGGCTTCAAGAGAAATGACAACGAGAATGTCCAGCTCACGTTTGATCGCCTCACTAATATCACAAATGAGCTTCATGCTCTCGGCGCCATTGAAATCACCAAGCATGAAATCGTCAAGACACTCATGAGATCACTTGACAACTCATTTGACACGCTAGCCCTGATGATTCAAGAACGCCCTGACTTCAAGACACTCGATCCGTGTGACATACTTAAGAGGCTCAACACACATGAGTTTCAGCTATCTGAGAAAAGAGACATCTATGGTCCCAACTATGGCCGAAATCGCGCTTTGAAGGCAAAGGCTATTTCCTCATCTGAAGAAGAATCTGACTGCAGTTCTGGTGATCCTGAAGACATCGGAAAGGAGCTTGCTATGCTTGTGAAGAAGTTCCAGAAATTCACTAAGAAGAAGGGCTTCAGAAAGTCTTCACGATCTAGCTCAAGAAATGATGAAGCATCCACTCATGACCACAAGAAGAGAACATGCCACAAGTGCAAGAAACCTGGTCACTACATCTCTAAGTGTCCATAGTGGGACAATGAGAACAAGAAAAAGAAGAAGAGCAAGGAATATGATTCTGATGACAAGAATAAGAAATCCTCAAAGTCTTCTTCCAAGTCTTTGTCCAAGTCTTCATCACACAAGAAGAGCTCACACGACAAAAAAAGACACATCCGTGACATTTTGGGCCAAACGAATTTTTTTTCTGTCATAGTTATGACACTTCTAAGACGATAATTGACAAAACCCGGTATCATCATAGATGTGGTGGAGTCCTACTTCTATGACAAAAAAAACATTATAGAAAATGGGCTTTTCGTCCTGGGCGGGCTGGAGACGCAGCTGCATGACATTCTTTGGGCCGTCCATGACAAAAAAACCGTGGTAGAAGCAAGGGCGAGGAAAATATTGGGGTGTTCCCGGTTACGGTGGGTGGTCGGGTCCGAGCGATGCATGTTTCTCTTGTACACGCACACGCGTGGGTGCGAGGCGTTGGGCTCTAACTGAACCTGAGCGAGGCATTGGGCTCTAACTGAACCCGAGCGATTGCACTGCAGGCTACGCGTTACTGAACCCGAGCGATCGATCGTTGGCTGTTAACTGAACCCGATTGAGCGATTCCTTTGCTACTGCTGCTAACTGAAGCCGATGGATGTTGCCTCTGGATGAACAGTGAGCATTGCTGGGGCGTTTGGATCAACAGTTCCCGGTGGGGGTGGATGAACAGGACCCCGTGGTGTTGCCTCTGGATGAACAGGACCCCGATCGATCGAGCCGGTTGGGGCTGGATGAATAGGACCCCGTGGAGGGCTGGATGAACAGGACCACCCCGTGGACGGCTGGATGAAGAATAGACGGTGGTGGGCTGGATGAACAATAGCCCATGGACGGGTGGTTGAACAGGAGCCCGTGGAGAGGCCTGGTTGAACAGTAGCCGGTGGAGTAGCGCGCGGTGGAGGCTGGATGAACATGAGCCCGTGGATGAACATTCGCAGGTGGAGGCTAGAGGGGGTCGATGGTGGAGATGAACAGTATCCCATGGAGTCCCGTTTTGCGGTACGCCACACCCCTCCCGATGAACAGGACCCCCATTTCAACCATAGCGCTCCAACACAAGTCTGTTTCCTCCATTTTGCGGTAGGCCACACCCCTCCCGATCAACAGGAACCCCGTTTTGACAATAGGAGGTCCGTTTCATCCGTTTTGCGGTACGCCAGACCCCTCCTGATTAACAGGATCCCGTTTTGACCATGGCCGGTCGAACACAAGGTTGTTTCCTCCGTTCCGCGGTACGCCAGGCCTCGTTTCCATCGGCTGTTCCGTCCAAGCCCTCCCGATGAACACGACGACGCATTCCATTCCGACCTAGTTGGTTGGCTCCCCATGAACACGACGATGACGCTATTTCTCTGTTCTGACCCAACCATATACACGAGCCCTGGCCGTACGTACGCGCGAGTAGGCGTTCAAGACCCCGACCGTATGTACGTACGTGGCCGTATTTACTTTCTTGCACCCTGGCTGCTGTACATACGTGTACATGCTATGTGTGCGCCTCTACTATGACACGTGCGCGCCTCTACATCGACTAGTATGTACGTACACGTTCACGACCAGAATGACAATGCTACGTACGCTTCGACCAGGTGGGTCACGACTGTCAGGCACTTCCTTGCGTGCGAAGATGTAGCTGGTGGGTCCCAGCAGTCAGGGGGGAAACTTTTTTTTTTGCGAAATACGGTGGCCCGTGCGGTGGGTCCCTGCTTTCAGGTGGAGGAATAATTATTTTGCACGTAATAAGGAGGCACTTCCTTCCGGCCGCCGTGGACCCAGCTGTCAGCCTCTCCACGTACAGTACTCTTCTGATGGAAGTCGTTCCTTGACCATGTTGACCATGCCGCGCCGAGAGCACCAGGGCGGTGGGTGATAGCGAGGCCTAGGTAGGGGACGACGTGGAGCTGGGGAAGACGCGGCATTCGAAGCCCGCGCGGAGAGGAGCACGAGGGTTCACTGGTTCGGCTGTGGTGTGAGGCTGCCGTCGCCGTAGAATAACAGGGGGTGTGGGCGAGTAGAAGGATGGCCTGGCCAGCGGTGGGAGTAGTAGGGGGCGGTGAGGCCTCCGCGGCATCACAGCCGGCCACGGGAGGCAGGAGCACGCGGCACGACCGACGCTGGTTTGGGCGGCTGGAGCAAGAAGACCAAAGATTGAAGAAGCACTACGACCATTGGATGGACATCGTTTGGTCACTGGAGCTAGAATCGTTCATATTGACTAAGTTGACAAAGCCCTCCGTCCCCGTCAACTAAGTAGGCCCACAAGTCAGCCTCCCACCTAGGTGGGTCCCAGCTAGCAGGGGGAGTATTCTTTTTTTCTGCATAATCAGGAGGCACTTCCGGTGGGTCCGAGTTGACAGCGGGGGAACGTTTTTTCGCGAAATACGGTGACCCGTCCAGTGGGTCCCAACAGTCAGGGGGGAAACATTTTTTCACAAAATACGGTGGCCCGTCCGGTGGGTCCCTGCTGTTAGGTGGAGGAATCATTATTTCCCGCGTAATAAGGAGGCACTTCCTTCCTGCGGCCGTGGACCGAGCTGTCAGCCTCTCCACGTACTGTACACTTCCGATGGAAGTCATTCCTTGACCATGTTGACCACGCCGCATTCCGTTGCATGCATGCGTCCATGTGCGTGGTGCATCCCCACTGTCAACCTCTCACGTAGAGTCATCTTCCGATGACTCTCGGTTGTTGACCATGTTGACCACAATGTGCCGAGAACACCAAAGGACGGTGGACGACGGCGAGGCCCCAGAATATAACAACCCGGAGATGGGGAAGACGGGGCAGTGGAGTCGCAGATGGAGAGGAGTGGGAAACTTGACTCGTTCGGGTGCGCTGCGGCACAGACAGCAGTGCCGCCACAGGAGACAGGAGCAAGAACAGAGGTTGAAGAAGGAGCACGGCTGTTGGATTAACATCCAACGGTCCAGCTGCTAGTATCATTTGTTGATTAAGTTGACAAAGCCCTGCGTACACGTCTGCTTAGTAGGCCCACAAGTCAACCACCAAATCTGACAGGTCCCAGCTGTCAACGGGAGGAATAATTTTTTCACATAACAAGGAGGCACTTCCTTCCGTGCGAAGATACAGCCGGTGGGTCCCAGCTGTCAGGTGGAGGAAACATTTTTTCCAGCTTAATAAGGAGGAACTTTCCTTGCGTGCGACCATGGACCTCGTGGGTCCCAGCCGTCAGGCTCTCCACGTATAGTCCTCTTCCGATGACTCTCGTTTGCTGACCACGCAGCACCAAGCGCAGCAAGGCGGTGGACGAAGGCGAGGCCCCGGATGGGAACGACTCGGAGATGGGAAGACACAGTAGTGGAGTCACAGATTGAGTGGAGGAGAAGGGTTATAACTAGTTCTGGTGCGGCGTGGGGCTGCAATCGGTGGAGAATAACAGGAGGTGTGGAGGGGTGGAGGGACAGCCTGGTCGGCGGTGGGGTAGCGCTTGGCAGCGATGCGTGCTAAGCAGAGCTGCTAGCCGCCGGAGGCTGGACCAGGCGGTCCCGGCTACGCTGGAAGAAGAAGACGAGAGATTGAAAGTGCATGCCGACCAAGTTGACAATGCCCTGCGTAGGCTTCGACCTATTGGCCCACATGTCAGCCTACAAAAATGTGACATATATTTAACCCATGTTTTCTAGAATGTACAGTTCATTTGCTGGGCTGGATGAACAAATAATTTCGCGTCAATGCGGCCCATTTATATTATTTAAGAAATCCCAGCCCATTTGCACTTCCTTCAAATACACGAATTAGCTGGGCACGTTATATATATAATGTTATGTTAGAAGGAACAATTAATATCAAAAATAAACCGGAGAGGCACATTTTTTATATACATAATTAACAAATTAGCGAGTTATTGCTCAAAATAAAAATGAGCGCGTTATTATTACATTGGTCCTTAAAATCTTCGCAAGCTTTTGTACGCAATCACCAGGATTTTACTTGCCTGTGAGTCAAAAACAACCAGGATTTTCCTTGCCAACTTCTGTTAAACATTTACTTTTATAACTTAATAACACGTGGGATGTTTTTATAATGTATATATAAGTCTCTATAAAATATACAATAATAGTAATAATATAAATATATATAATGTGGTTAAAAAATACATTGGGCTGCCGATCTTTAAGAAAAAGCCCATAGGCCGGTATGGACCTCAAAAAATAAGTTGAAACCACTGTCACCGTATGTCGTGGGCTACGCATGTTAAATTACAAAACCTAGGCCTAGCTGATACTTGTTCGCCCTCTGGAAAAAAATGATACCAGATCCCCGAGTGAACTGGATTAAAGAGGGGGCCGGCGACACAACTGAAGAAGCACATCAGGAGCGATTTTTTTCTTAAGTGGATGGCTCTCGATGGCGTTTTTTTACTTGCCTCTGCACCATACAACTTGTATTTTTAGCCTCCCAGTCCATGGTGGACTAGCAGCCCATTTGCTGGGCGGGACAACCTACAGAAACCAGCACTCAATTTTTCATCAATCCCCAAAAATAACGCAGTACTATGTTTGTTTTGAGGCCAAAAACATTACGGTAGGGGTTGAGCGGGGGAGGCGGCAAGACAGAGCAAAAAGATTAAAAAGAGCTGATGCGCCGTTGCTACCCTAACAAAATAGGTGCAATTCTTCTCGGGAATAAGGTGTGCCGTTGACACCCACACGTCACATACCCCACAGTAGGAATACTAACAAGTTCACATACAAGCACAACAGAAAATGTAAACATTCGTATCAAACTCAGGTTCACATGACACGTTCATATTCATAGCCAACATTCACTATCAACAACTGAAAAGATTCATATATACACAAGTTCAGCATGTCTATGGATCCAACTGATTGATAGATCACACAATAGTATTCATAGATAATTCACAAAAATATTCAGATATACACATGTTCAGTTTGTTTATGCATCCAAATGATTGAGATCACAGCCAATATGATCCATGGACGAACTTTAATTACCTAGGGTACAGACTGGTAAATGGTGTTCAGTCGGAGGTACTTCTTGCTAAAATTAATGCTTGTACGAGTAAACTGTTGAGTACATAAGAGGCAGCACAGACAATCTGAACTTTGCTTGTAGGTTTATCCTCAAATAGTAGCCTCGTGCCGAGGGAGGTTTGAGCAACTTGGCCACTACTTTCATCCAACTAGTTTACCGGCTCATCTTGGTCCTGTAGCTCGCCAAAATTCTACATTGCAAATGAGAAAGGAGGCGGTTGAGAAAATGAACCACCCAAATTTTTTGTGCAGTTCAACTGAAATGGAGCATCCCTGGCGTGCAGACTGATTAAGTGCCAGATGAATATACGCGTCAACCAACTTGTCTAGAATCTTTAGACTCCATGCCATACAGTTTGCTACCATATGTGCCGATAACCAAAAGGCACAAGTTGGGACCAAAGACTGGACTGTGTTTTTCTGGGCTATGCGCCAAGCAATATTTTTGGTGTTCACTCTCCTAATATTTGGAGTTTGACAATTGGTTGACGCCGGTTGATACTCGAATGAATATAGGCACTTCTTCTTGTCAACCTTGATGCTTGTCTGAGTGAACTTTGGAGTACATAGCATCAGCATAAGTACCTGTCCATCTGATCTTTTGTGCAGTTCTACTGAAATCACCCGATGTAATGATTTGCCTGCGAGTTCAGGCTCCAACTTACTCCTTTATGAAATCGGCAAACAGTAGCACAATACCAAATTACCAATACATATGACAAGCACAATAATCAGGATAAAGACCAGTACCAACCTGTGTGAGGTAGCATATCAATTACAATTTCCTTTGATTGGAAGCCGAGATAAGCCAAGCGACTGACAGCAAAGGAAAAATGCAAGCCGAGATTAGCGACTAATAGGAAAGGAAGGAAACTGTCGAGGCAATGAAGCACCCAAAGTTTTTGTGCAGTTCCACCAAAATCGAGCATCCCTGTTGGCACATATATTGAGAGAGTGAGATTACTGTAATAGTGGGACTAGTTGATGAAACATACACTAACAAATAGAAGCACCCTCATTATCTTAATGGGTAAAGTTAGCATTCCCTCCCTGCTCCACCACATGATTCACCTCCATACACAAACATACACACGTACATGATTCAGCATAGGGTGCTACTAAAGATTTGTTTAACTCCGACAGGAAAATCAGGCAGCAATAAATTAGTGGTACTTAAGTACTCCTAATTAATTAAGTGAGCCATCAGAAGTGGAAGGGCTCCCTGGAGGATCATCTCACATGTAAGGTAGTCGCTGCGAGCCCTTGAATGCCCTCGATCGAGGCCTCAGCTTCAAAGAAGATCGCCTTGGCACTATTTACTCTTCTTCTTCTTCCTCTTCATGCTCTATTTCTCATTCTCCAAGCCAGTTGGTGAAACCAAGTACATGATTGGCCGTCTATTTTAGAATTGGTTTTGTCAGTGAGGGAGTACAAGTGTACTAGTAAAAAATAGCATTATTTTCTCATGGCAGTCGCAAAATAGAGATGAACACATGCATTAAATATCATTCTTACCTAAAGGAAGGTTATGGTGCCAATATGGATGATGAGGATTGGAACACAGATCTCCCTTTGTGCAGTTCCACCGAAATGAACCAACTGTTCCATTCTAACATTCGAGTTAAACAGCACAAAAGTTACTTCTTTTAAGAAGAGTTTTGTGAAGTGCACCAAAAGGTCACAACAGCAACCAGGTGAAATGGATATCCCTGTTTGCACAAAAAGCTACACAGGAAACAGTCAGAGTCTCAAACAATTACAGGCAAAAACATTTTGCTAAACTTGTCATGGCTTATAACAGTGGCATGGCTTCATTTTTACCAAGGGCATTAGATTAAGAACAACTAAATATTTGGTATAAGGGCATGGGACAGTGGGTGCACCAGTAGTCCAGCACCATGTACCTAAACAGGGGCATAAAGTGGTGATTCGTAGTTTGTTGCCCGAGAAACAAACATCCAAGAAACATATCTGGGTTGGTCCCATTTTTGTTCACTCTAGCCACCTACTCCTATGTGTTGATAGCAAATCTAGTCCTGGTCATACCCCTATATTGCCCTTTTCGACCAAGAGACCGGTTGGATGACCAGTTTGTACTACTTTCACCCATTTCCTTCCTGTTTGTACCAAGTCCGATGTACTACATACTAAATTCCCCCACCCCCACTTTATTTCTTGTTTGAACCAAGTACAAGATTCGACTCCATGAAGTAGCTTTACCTCTAAAAATAGAAAAAAAAAATAGGTGACGTTGGACCATCCGATGAAGAGGGCTGAGAGGTAGAAAATGATGCACATGCAGCGACGTAGCAAGCTGGGGAAGTAGAGCTAAGGCGGTTTCGAAGGAAGATATACCTGAAGGTCGTCGGGATGTGGATAGGTGGGCGGCGGGAGGTCGGATCCGCCCACACTAGGGCAACGACGAAGGAATCAGAGGACCTCCCGCGCCGGCGCTCGGCCAGAGATAACGGTGCGGCCGGCAGTGGGTCTCCTCCCTCGCTGTCGACGATGGCATAAACGCTGCCCCTCCTCCCCTTCACCGGCGGAGGGGGATACGCACGGATCTGTAACCAGCGGTGAGGATAGAAAGACAGTGTTTTTTGAAGGGAGAAAGACAGTGTTACCACCCCTATCTTGTTTAGATCTGGAGAGGATGAGAGTGTGTGAATAGAGCATCCCTAGCAAGCAAGCGCGGAGGCTCCGGCCTATATATACATAGTGGGGTAGTTTTCCTTTTTCACTCCATCAAAACAATCGTTTAAAATTGTTTACTATGTGCCAGGTCGTCGTTTTTTTAGTTGTTGATTGTTTTTCGAGATAGCTACCCGCTTGTTCCAAGTGGTGTTACGGTGTGCCATGTCGCACTTTGTATCGTTCAAGTCTGGTACAAGTCCCTCATTAAATGAACAACCACCCCCTCGTAAAAATTGTGAACAAGCCCACGGCTAAAATTATCGGAAACGTGGGTTGCCCCAACATGCATTATTATTTATATTTTCTACTCCCTGCATTCCTAAATATAAGTCTTTTTTGATTAGCCACACCTAAGACAAGAATTTTTTTATTAGCAGTGAACCCCACATGTCATAGACACAAAAAGTGTGGCAAGATTCCCTTAGGCAAGCCAAAGTGTGTCTAACAATTTGAGCAACTCAAGTTAGGCAAGTGTGGGAAAAATAATATGGCAGCATAAGACAAACATAATCACAATACAAAGAGCCCTGTAATTTTTTGTGACATGCATGAAAATTTGGTTAGTGAAATTTATAGTCAAAATTTGGCAAGGTGCATCAAATCAACACATGCAAGTATCAAAAGGGAAGTCACGACATGCATGCATGCGTTGTACTCCCTCTGTTTCCAAATATAAGTCTTTTTAGATATTGCAACAAGTGACTACATACGAAGCAAAATATGTCTACATACATCTGTATGTAGTAGTACATTTGAAATGTGTAAAAAGATTTATATCGAGTGCAGTGCTTTGATGTGTCATGTCAACTCGTACAAGACCGAGAAGTTTGATTACTACAACGCCCTCTCCCTCGCGGACTGAGCTCCGGTGCCTTTACTGCACCTGCCTTTGGCTGCATGACAGGTGGGCCAACCATCTGGGCCCACCTGTCATAGACGCAAAGGCAGGAGCAGTAAGTCAATGAAGCTGCGTCCCTCCCTCGCGCATGAGCGTGGTGGCTGGCAGGACTAGTAGGAGCTTTCGCTACACGCTTCTTGACGGTGGTGAACTTGCGGATGGAGTTGACCATCATGTCGTCCATGCGAGAGGCGAAGCCTCGTCGGCGAGGGCTACGACGCCGGCGGGCGCCAGCACCGTCTGCAAACGCTGCATGGTGCGGGGCCGCAGGCCGGCGCCTTGGATGATTTGGCACAGCCGACTACCGCTCGCGACCATCGCCTCCATAGGTGCTTCTAGCTTCTGGTCACTTGGTCTTGGATTGGAGTGAGGAGTGTTGCGCAGAGACTAAGGAGTAGATGGATTGGAGTGGTGGGGCGCCTTTATATGAGAATCCAAACTCTGTTGCATTCACATCGTGCTGGCTCTATTCTGCTTCTCCAATTAATTCCCTCTGCATGTAGAGTAATTTGAGGATGCATCATTGACTATTCAACGTCTCAGGAACCGCTACCCTCTCCCTCCTTGGCATTCAAGAACCTATGGAGGCGACTGCCGCTCGCGTCTATCGTGTGTCAGGAGACGTTCCCGTCGACGACGAGGTGCCTATGGTGACTTCGTAAATTTCAAGATGATAGTACTAGTATACTCAATATTGTGCACCACGACCAAGGCCGAGAGGAAAACGAGAGAACTACGTATTTATTTACGGTTTAGATTCACTCATTTTGCTCCATATGTACTCCGTCTCGGTGAAGTCTAGTCACTTGTTGAAATCTCTAGAAAGGCAAATACTCCTTTCTGGTTTACAGGGCTATACTAGCAAGTACTTCCTCCGTCTGAAAATACTTGTCATCAAAATGGATAAAAAAGATGTATCTAGAACTAATATACATCTAGATACATCCCCTTTTATTCATTTTGATGACAAGTATTTCTGGACGGAGGGAGTACTACAATAGTGGGCTCACATAGCAATTTTGTCTCATGCAAGAGCCTGGCTATATGAGTGCTCCAAGGTTCGCAACTGCCACGTTCGGGTTGCACTTGGCTCTTCGCCTCTTCGAGAAGACAAACAAAAATGTTACTACTACTGCTTCTACAGTATCGAATCCACTGCTGCATGTCCGTCCACCGCGAGCGGGAGGGATAGCTTGTTATAGTACTATAAGCAAAAGCATGTCCTCGCCTGTGAGCCACCGCGCGCATGGGCGAGGGAGAAGGCGTGTAGTAGTAAAATCAAGCTTCTCCTCATTGTATGAGTTGACGCGACACATCATAGCACTGGCCCCACATGGTTGCCTCTAAACTTTGCTGAAAGACCCGCAGTGTACAATACTCCATTTACTGCAACCTCTAACATTTACTCCACCAAAAATTAAAATATATATTCCTGTATTGACCAGATGAGCATGCAAACTAGAATCACCAGGATGACAGGTAGGGCCAGACAATTATTTTAATCAAAATAATATAGCACGGAGCCGACCCCAACGATTTAAAGCTTACAAGCACGGTACATGCTATCCTAGACTACTCTACACATGAAACTGCCACACGAGCGTCCGGGCTGCGCTCGGCTCTTCGCCTCTTCGGCAAGTCGAACAATGATGGAGTACTACTGCAGTGGAGGAGTACTATAGTATGCTTCTGGCCATCTGACACCGATTGAACTGCTGCATGTCCACCGCGTACGGGAGGGAGAGCGTGTAGCGAACGAAAGCTTCTCCTAGTCCTGCGAGCCACCACACTCATGGGCGAGGGAGGGACGTAGCTTCATTGAGTTACTGCTCCTGCCTTTGCGTCCATGACAGGTGGGCCCAACAGGTCGGTGGCCCACCTGTCATGCAGCCAAAGGCATGTGCGGTTAAGGCGAGAGGGCGTTATAGTAATCAAACTTCTCGGTCTTGTACGAGTTAACGCGACACATTAAAGCACTGCACTCGATATATTTCAATAATTTGCGTTTACCGATGCATTAATTACAACGCATGCATGCATGCCGTTACTCTCCTTTTGATACTTGTATGTGTTGATTTAATGCACCTTGAAGTAGTATGAATATGTGACGGTAAAGCTTTGTAATGCCCCGACCCTAATAAAGTGAGAGATGGTTGTGCACGAGGAGAGCGAGATCATGCAGACGGAATAGGACCCGGCGATGCAACTCTCTATGGTCTCGATGGACCTCACCTTGCTCCACTGCCCCTTGTGCCTCCGCCCCTTGAAGCCTCCAATGCATGAGGTTTGAATACACCTCGTCCGTTCGGCTGATCGAGCAAGATGCAGGTTTCTTGATTGATGTGTTGTTTGATTGATTTGTGCAGTGCAAGGGAGGGCACCTGGCTTGCGCGGACTGCCGCGTCGAGCGCCCCAGGAACCAGCGGCAGTGCCAGAAGTGCGAGCGCGGCGGTGGCTTTGACATGCGGAACACGGCAGTGGACGCTATCCTCTCCTCGGTGAGGGTGCAGTGCCCGCACGAAGGCTGTGGGCTCTACGTCACTTACCACAAGCTCGCCGATCACCAGAGCGTGTGTCGCCGCTACCGCAAATGCCCTGTGCCGCCTCGCAGCTACGGCGCCCGCCGCCGGTTTCTCCCACCACATTAGCACCGTGCATCCCAGGCCCGTGCACAGGATCCAGTACGGCAAGGCGCTCTAGCTGCAACTACCACTGTCGGAGCCACGGCTCTTGCTGTTCGCGGAGGAGGACGGTCGCGCGTTTTTCTTGGTTGGCGGCATGCTCGACATCGGCAGTCCTATCACCGTGTCGGTCGTCTACATCAGAGCGGGGGCGTCCCCACTGCCGCACTACATGGCCAAGTTGTGGGCGAGCGGCCCGCTGGGGGATCCCAAAGGCAGGACCGACGCCGTCAAGGTGGAAATGGAGGTGACAAGCAGTAGGGATCTGGCGGCGTCGCCGTGCGAGCTGACCTTCTTCAGTTTCGCCCAAAGCTGCTGGCCGGGCTAAGCTGGTGTCCCTCCACATTCAGATTGACAAGCTCACGTCCTAAATGATTCTACAGTGCCTTATGTTTATCTGAGTAATATGCTAATATAGAGGTTAGCTTGGTCTACTTTAGCTTAAGAGATGGTGGGTTTTGGTGGTGATGCATCAATTACCTCGACATCAAATCAGCAGTGAAAGTAATTTCGAACAGTCGAATGGATATTTTGTGTCTGTTGGATATAAAGATCCTTTGGGTAAGAAGTAACAGCTTATATGCTTTCTTCGAAACAGAACAACGATACTAGTATAATTTTTGTTGGCATGCACTAATATTTTCGAAACGGACGTCAGGATGTGGCTAGAAGGGCGGTTGGGACGCTGCATCGGCCCATACCAAGGTGACCCCCGATTGGGACGCACTGGCTGTGGATTTTCTCCCTCGCCAATGTCTGCCGCGTCTACGCAGAACATTGTTCCCTTCCCCCAGCTGCAGGATCAGGCCGGATATGTGACCAGCGGTGTGGCCACCGTCGTTCTATGCTTGTGAAGAGAGCAACCCAAACAAGCAGGCTTGTAGCTTAGGCTCCTGCTAGTGTATATATAGTGGTTTTCTTTTTCTCTCCATATCAACCATTTTATATTGCGTACGTGTCATTGAAGAGTGAAATGATGGTTGCTTCTTCCGACTAAGTTACTATGTGATTTGACTGCTCCTTTAGTGGCCCCTACACGTACTCCCCCTACGTGTATGCAACAGTCACACGTACACATGGAAGCAAAAACACGCGCGACGCCCTAATGCATGCATGTCCGAGCACAGGACAGAACACACACGGTCACGCTGAAGTGCTCAACCTACACGTGCATGCACACACATACTCAGCAAGGGTGAGCTAGTGACCGTATAAACACCGGAAAGTGTATATATTGAGCGCAATGAGCGTATTATGAAGTCCACTGACCGTATTTTTACAAATATACATTGACAGACAGTGTATTTATCTCGTTTGAAATTAAGCTATATTAACCGGAGAGGAGGCAGTATGGACTAGCATTACTTTGTTGTGTCCCGTCAACTTGCCGAACGAGGAGAAGCTTGTAGGACGGGAGAAGCTTGCGCGCAGTGGCTCGCAGGACAAGGATAAACTTTTTGACTAATGCAAGCTCTCTTTCGCTCAGGCGGTGGACGTGCAACAGTTAATTCGGTGTCAAATTGCCAGAAGCATAGACTATACTAGTACTATTATTGTTGCACTTCCCGAAGAGGCGAACAACCAAGCGCAAAGCTTACTAGTACTAGTACTACTACTATAGTGTATAGAGGTATGTACTATACTAGTACTAGGAACCGGATGGAGGAGCGTCCGCACTCTTAGTATATTTTTAAAATGTGGTAAAGCAATCTTCAACACATTTGGTTCTTTTCGAGGGTTGTCGCATGTGATAATGGAAGTTGATTGCATGGAACACTCGCCACAATTCTCGCTTAATTCTGGCTCATATCCTGTTACAAATAGGAGCGCTCGGTTTTTTTGTTATTCAGCATGTAAACAGGTCAGCAAACCTTGCGGCGCATCTTTGTGCGAACCGTGCTTGCTGCACTTTGAATGTGGCCGAGAGCTGACTTGATGAAACACCTTGCTTCCTACTTCTTTTTTTGCAGGGTACCTCGCTTCCTAGTGACCAGTGTCTTGGCTGATTGTCCTAAGAATGCTTATATATGAATAAAGCTCTCGCATTTACCCACAAAAAAGATTAAGCCATATTAACCGGAAAGGAGGGAGTATGGACTAACACTACTTGTTGGTGTGTTCCGTCAACTCGCAGAATGAGGAGAAGCTTGCAGGACAAGGCGAAGCTCGCTTACGCCTTTTGACAAATGCAATGTACCCTCGCCCAGGCGGTGGACATGCATTAGTTCATTCGGTGTCAGATTGCCAAAGGCATACACTGTAGTACCGAACATGCAGAGTACCATCATTGTTCGACTTCACGAAGAGGCGAAGAGCCAAGCGCAAGGTTTAGTAGTACGAGTAGTACTATTACTATAACCGCATGGTGGAGCCTCTGTACTCTTATTTTTTTTAATCTTTGATAAAGTACACATTTATTCTAGAGAAGGGCGGAAAACGGCAGCCCAACATGTAATGATGATATCGATCAACCATGCTCGAATATATCTTGGCCTCCGTGCGAGCTTGTCTGTGTGTTCTCGCTCCTCGTCTCTCTCAAGGAACGGCGGGTTGGCCATTTTGCCGTCAATTGAGATCGGTTTGCTCACACTCCAGTCCCACATGTCAGTGATATGCCAACAGGAGGTGCGCGTTGACCGCCACCATCTGCATACTTGGTTTTGCACCTTCATACTACTCCTCCCTCCGTCACAGTTTACCGGGCATGCTTCATTATGATGCATTTCTCGCAATGCATTTCCACCACCAAAGAGACTTTAGACGCGTTTGGTTTAATGCTGAATTAATTAGGGCGTGGTAACCGCAATCAAGTCCACAATTTTCTCTCGATGTAGTACTATGGAGTGGAGTAAGTGCATGCATGTGTGTACCCGGGGTGGAAGCACTGCATGCATATCCCCGTTTTATTTTTATAGTAGCTTTGAGTAGCATTTTTAAAGTAAAACGGGGCAAGACTCTCTCTTTGTGTGGTGTGAATAGTTTTATTTTTTTCATTTTCTTTTTGGTTGAGGGAAGTGCGAATTGATTTGGTACGTACAAGTTCAATATTACACGTTAGGCTTGTCCCTAAAATTCAACCCGCGCCTTGTTATATCCCGAAAATTCAGATATCGTGCTCCCAAAACTGGCGCCTTCACAACCCGCGCCTTGCTATCCCGAAATTACAACGCGCGCAAAAACTCCCTCCAGCTGCCAAATCCCAACACGTGAAATGCCCCTTCTAACCCTGAGCCAAAAGGGCCGCTAGTTCAAATCGGTGGGGGGTACTTTTGTAACACATCCTACATTTTGGACAAGCGCGTCCCTAAGTCATGGTTCACCCCCTCCCATCGCCTCCTTTTTGCCATTCGAAATCCCAGGCCGCCATAACCTCTCTGCTCCAGCCGCGAAACCCCACCCTCCTCTGTCCGCCACCTCACCGCTGCCTAGCAGGAGCATCTTCCCCGATGAAGTCGTCCACCGCCACAGCTCGACGTCCCTCGTCCACCTCCCCGGTTGAGGATCCGTCTTCCATCTCATCGTCCCGCCGGTTCAGCCGCCCCGTCCTCCACCTCCAAGGAGCTGCTCTGACGATCGCCTCGCCTATCGCGGCTGCTCCATCCCCACAGCGCCGCCTTAACCTGCTCCACCGGAACCGCAACATCCTCACCGACTCCTCGGACGAAGCCAAGGCCTACTCGACGCCACCAAAGAGGTTGTACACTCATCGCATCGTACCTTCTCCTTAGCTCGACCTCCCGGTGCCGATGGTGCTCCATCCTGCACCCCCATGGAGCGGCTACCTTGAAGCCGGCGCCGCGGGCGACATCTCCACGGCGGCTCTCCCCCAGTGCGACGCCCCTTCGGCGGCGGCGGCCATATATACAAGCCGGATCTGCTGCTGCTGCTCCGGCTCTCGCTCGCTTGCTCGCGTTGCTGCTGCTCCGGCTCTCGCTCGATCGCTCGCCCAGCTGCTGCTGCTCTGGCTCTCGCTTTCTCGCTCGGACTGCTGCTGCTCTCCCCCTCGCTCGTGCTGCTGCTCTGCTCCGATTTAGCTACACTCCAGTCGACTAAATCAACTTTTGGGTTAGTCGATTTTCAGGGGGTGGGGGGCTCGCCGGAGTTAAGGAAGAACCACCCGCAGCGGGGATGGGGGCTCGCTAGAGAGGTACCCCACTATCTATCTTAGGGTTCAGGGTGGGGGCCGGGGGGCCTATAGGGCTGGCCGGGGCGGCGGTGGACCGGCGGTGGGGATTTGTTTCGGGGCGGCGAGGCAGCGCTGGGGCCGATGGTTCGGCCGGTGGTGGCTGGCGGCTCAAGGGGGTGCAAGTTGAAGATGAACTGCAGGCCCTCCCTAAACTATATGTCAAGTGCCTCTCTGCTACCATTGTGTTCAGTTTCGACAGTAACATTCACATTCCACAGTAAATTTCAGTTTTGACAGTTAAGTTCAGAGTCAACAGTTTTTACCTCATCTGTTGTAGTCAGGTGGTTTTTGGTGATGTAAATTTTACATCTATTTTACATCATCTATTGGAGATGCTATTAGAATCCCACTTGAGATTGACGATGTTTGTCTTGTCTTGCTTCAGCCTTGGCCTTCTGACTCACCGGGCTGCTCCAACGACAGAATGATCCATCACAACAGAGCAGTGCCACAGACGCCGTCTACATATTTCTCAGATCTTCCTCCACACCTCAGACAGCCACCTCTGCCTCAAGCGCTTCAAATGACCAACCCAATGATCTTTGAGGTCGACACGGGCACTGACAAAGAGGTTGTACACTTGTTTTTTTGAGGGGCTTAAGACAGTAGGAAAGGATCCTACTGACACATATATTATATCACTTTGTCCAAGTGTTAGTTTACATGATTACAAAGTGGGTCAGTACAAGGGTGGATGTGTGTCAACACCCCAAGAGGGGGGAGTAAGGTGAAGGTGGTTACAAATTAGTTACAAGGAAGGCAGAGATAAACTCTACTAGGGGGGCTTGACCCTATGGCGTAATAAATCAAGGTCATTTTGTAGTCTAGCCCTCCAAGAGGTGAAGGTGGGGGGGATGCCTCTAAAGACAATTCCATTGCGTTCTTTCCAGATGCTCCAGGCGGATAACATCAAGATTTCCATGAACAATGGCGAGAGCCAACGGAGTCTTCCACCTCGGATAAGCTGTAATCTGTTTCCATCGTTGGGCCAGGAAATACCAAGCGCAGTGAAGCATCTTTGGCTAAAGGGGCAGTTGAAGAAGAGGTGCTCAACGGTCTCTTCCACATTGCATCTACAAATAGCACAGTTGACGTTGTTTCCGACGTTGTAGTGTCTCCTTTTCAACATGTTTCTCGTGTTGATTCTATCTGCTAGGAGTAGCCATGCAAAAACTTTGATCTTGGTCGTGCATTTAGAGTCCCATAGCCAAGCAAAGGCTCGATCAGCCGAGACATTCCTGAAGAAGAATTTATAGTATCTGGCCGAAGTGTATTTGGCTCCCCAGGGATAGGTCCACTGGTCAGGTTTGTCGCCGTCAGGGGTGGTGTCTGCGGTTTGGGCCTGTAGTTGTTGAAGTTCTTGCCGCGCCAGCTGAGTGAGTGGAAGGTGAAAGCCAGAGTGGATGTTGGTTATCGACAGGAAGTCAACAACCGAAGCATCCTCAAGTTTGGTGAATGAGAAAGCCCGGGGGAAAGCTTCTTCGTTCAGTTGGTCACTCCAGAGATCTTTCCAGAACAGCGCGGTGTCGCCTGTGCCAATCTGAACCTTAGTGATCCCACGGTAAATGTCGCTCAAGTTCATGACATCTTTCCACCAGAAAGAGCCGCAAGCATCCGTGGCATGGGGCACCTTGTTGTTGTAATATGTATTCCACATCAGATGGACCCATGGGATGTCATGCTTGTTGTACAAACTGTGCAGAAACTTGATAAGTAGAGCTGTGTTTTGGGTTTTGATATCGAGGATCCCTAGGCCTCCGCAATTCTTGGGGCGACAGACTAAGTCCCATGCAGCTAGGGAGGTTGCTTTTTCCCCCTGGTCAGTTTTCTTGCGCCACAAGCAACGCCTTCTAATTTTGTCAAGGTGTTCAATCAATTTGGGAGGGAACCTCAGCGTACACATCGGGTAAATGAGCATGGATGTTATGAGTGAATTTAGGAGAGTCAATTTAGAACCATGATCCAGCATACATAAGGAGGAAGATAGCCTTCTTTCAGTTCTTTCCACTAGTGGCATCAAATCCACCATGGTCGGCTTGGTGGTGCCCATTGGCAAACCAAGATAAGTGAAGGGCATTTTACCCTTAATGCATCCCCAAATTTGAGCTAGTTGATCAACCATGTCCTCCTGTACATTGAGTGGTATGATCAATGATTTTTGGAAGTTTATCTTCAGACCGATGGAATCAGCATAATCCAATAGCAGTTGCTTCATGGTTTTGACTTGTTCGGGACATGCAGGCATCAACAAAATGGTGTCATCGGCATATTGTACCACAGCATAATCAGTTGGTTGATTGCAAGGGATCGGGAGCTGGATCTTGTGCTGTTTGTACGCATCATTTATTGCAGCTTGTAGGAGGTCGGCAGCAAGGACGAAAATGAGAGGAGAAAGTGGATCTCCCTGACGAATGCCACGCCTGCAGTGAAATTGTCGGCCCGGGACACCATTCAGAAGCATGGAAGAAGTTCCTGACTCGAAAATGCTCTTGATCCAGTTGAGCCATCTATCATCAAATCCCATTTGCTTCATGATAGCAAGCATGGCAGGGTGCTCGATGGTGTCGAACGCTTTTGCGAAGTCGAGCTTGAGTAGTATGATTGGAGCGCCTGATTGCTTGCACTGATATATGTATTCGAAGGCCCAAGCGAGACAATCCTGAATGGTGCGGGTGCGAAGAAAACCGTATTGGTTTCGGTGTACGATTTTAAGCACGATTTTCTGCAACCGATTAGCCAAGATCTTTGTTATGATCTTCAGACAGCAGTTAAGGAGCATGATCGGTCTGAAGTCATTGGCAGTCTCGGGGGAGTTGATTTTAGGAATGAGGGTGATAAATCCCGAGTTAATGCTGGCGAGGTCTTAGTTGCCACTGGAGAATTCCTCACAAAGTTTGTAGAAGTCATTTTTGATGATATGCCAGCAGGATTTCAAGAACTGCCCATTGAAGCCGTCAGGTCCAGGAGCTCTGTCATTGGGCATGGTTCTGACGACATCAGCGATTTCATTGTGTGTAAACGGTGTTGACAGGGTCTCGAGTCCGTCAATTCTCGTGATGATGTTAGGTAGGACAAATTTCATTTTAGGTGGGGACGATTCACCCAATCTTTTCTTATAAGTGTTAAACAGAAGCGTCTCTTTGGACTTGTGGTCACTGACTATTTGTCCATCAGGTGTCTTCAGTGTGGCAATGGAGTTCTTCCTGTACCTTTCTGTAGCAAGTGCATGGAATAACTTTGTGTTCTCAGTGCCAAATTTGATATACCTGATCGTGCACCGCTTCCTGCAGTATTGGTTCTGAAAGTGCAAGAGCTTCAGAAGGTGGGTTTTACCAATGTGTCTGAAATTAACTTCAAGCATGGACAGTGGGCGATGATCTTCGAGCCCATCGAGCTCAAGGAGGGCCTGCTTGCAGTTCTGGATGAGAATAGACAGCTTGGATATGTTTTTGCTCCAGGATTTCAAATCATATCGAAGGTTTTTCATTTTTTTGCAGATGATGGCCGCAGCATTTTTGGCATGGCATGGTTTGTTCCAAGATGTTGCCACGACTTGCAGGAAGTTTGAGTGGTTGGTCCAGTAGTTTTCGAATCAAAAAATCTTGCTTTTGGGGAAGGTTGTTTCAATATGTACCACACATGGTGTGTGGTCGGATATTGGCTTCCCCAGGGTGGTAACTAATGTATTTGGGAAAGATTGAGTCCAATGGCAAGAACAGAAAAACCAATCTAGTTGCTCGAGTAGAGGGTCGGTCTGCATGTTACTCCAGGTGCATGAGCGGCCTTTGAGAGGTATTTCAATTAGTGCTTGTGTCCGGATAATGTCATTGAACATTAAAAGGTCATTTGGATCACCTCCCGCCTTATTTCTATTTGCAGATGATCGTATAAAGTTGTAATCTCCCACTAGCAACCAATCTTCAGAGTCTGGTATATCCAGATCGTACATCCAATCAGTGAAAATAACACGATCATTTCCCTGGCAAGGCCCATAAATATTATATAATGACCAGACATTTCCAGAAACTTTGGAGGTTAGAGTAACTCCAAGAGCATGATTCTCAGAGTAACAAATTGATCCAGTAAAAGCAGAGCCACTCCAAATAGTAATAATTCCCCCAGAAGCCCCATGGGAAGGAACATAAGCAAAATGATCAAAGCGTTTAGGACAAAAGGTTTTAAGAAAAGCCAAATCAAAATGCATGCACTTAGTCTCTTGCAGGCATATTACATCACAACCACAGGTCTCGATAGCATTTCTAATAGCAAGTAACTTGCCGTCGGAGTTTATTCCTCGAATATTCTAGGCCAGAATATTCCACTGCTGCTTGGGGGCATGGAGTTGTGACTTAAGAGGACGACGAGGTCGAGCTCTCCTGATCAGCCATAAGGATGTCTTCGGAGAGTTCAGCCGTAGGAATGCCGCACCTGACTGTGCCAATCATCTGAAGCACAGGAACTGGGGTTGGTGAAGGCGCAGATCTTGGCGCAGCAGAGGTGGTGGAGTTGTGGTTGGGGGCTTCAGGCACTTGTCGAGCTTTGACCTTGCTTTTAGTGGATCTGCCATCGGCCATTGACCGGGCTTTGAAGCCATCACACTTATTGGAGCGGGTACTGCGACGCAGATTGGATTCATCAATAGCAATGGGCTTCTTCTTTCTTTCTTTGCGCGTCTGGTCAGTAGACGTGTAGTCGGAAGAATCGCTATCAGAAG
Organism: Aegilops longissima; assembly: GCA_021605205.1. NCBI lineage: Eukaryota > Viridiplantae > Streptophyta > Magnoliopsida > Poales > Poaceae > Aegilops > Aegilops longissima. The sequence continues at coordinate 47,736,787 of CM038679.1, forward strand.
GAGCTTGCATAGATGAATCAGAGTCCTCGGAGCTAGTCACCGCAAGGATATTCAGTAGAGACGGTGGTGTGATGCTGGCTGTCACAGAATTCTTAGATGGAGAGACGTGAATTCGTCCCGCAGACATGGACTGCGTCCCCAGGTTGGGAGGGGCAACTTCATCAGGCTGTGTAGAAGACCCAGCAATCAGTGCACCATCCTGCCCATTGGGGAGATCATCTGAAGCAGCAACAAAAGTTGGAGCTCAAGGCTCTGGAGCCCAGTATTCAGACCCATAGTAGACTAAACTTCAGAAATTTGGATCTCATGTCTCTGATCTACAGTGATGGCCCTATCAGTGTTCTGAATAACGTCAGTTTGGACTGCCACTGGCTCATCGAGCTCCTGAATGACAACCGTGGTTTGTCCTGAAGAGTGGGGTGCAAAGTTGGTGCTGGGGAGTTGCTTAATGCCAAGGCCTTCCGGCGTAATTGAAATTTGCACTTGAAGCTGCTCAGACCGATCCCAGATGCCATAGCTAATACTCCATGGACCAAAGGATGCAAGGATCGGGCGGATGGCAGCAGAGAGGAAGGTATTGAGCTGCAAATGGGGGGCGGGATTGGCCAGCAGAAAGTTCATCACTTCATTACCTTGTGCAGACAGACTAAACTGAAACCCATTGTTGTGCACTTGAACAGACAGGGTAATGGGTTCAGAACTGTGTTCATGTACCGTGTCCATGGCATTGAAAGGAGCAGGTACCTCGTTATTTTCAAAGACAACCATTGCCAGTTCGTCCTGGTTTGTGCTGGAATCATCAGACATCGTGATGGAATCGTTCCAGGCTTGGGCAGCATTATCGGAGATGTTGTTCTCAGGCACGAGACCATCTTGAACAGTCAGGCCCTGTGCCGCTAGCCATGCCTGAAAGTTCACGAGGTAAGGTGGTAACTGCGGCTGCGGGACAGGAGGAACCGGCCACTCTCCCCAACCAGCGTCAATCTGAACCTCTTCAGTATCAGAATCAGAATCGCCATCAAGGTTGCCTGGCTGTCCCATGGCAGGTGGAGCACCGTTCTGCGTGAACCAGTTGTGCACTTGCTGCTGGTAGAGCTGCTCTGCCGTCATGTCAGGGCCGAACAGGGGATGAGCGTCGCCATTGGGGGCAGTGGTTCTTCTCCAGCAAGTGGGACTTCAGGTAAATGTGCATTCCAATCACTGCTGCGAAGTATAGTGACTTGAACAGTCCAACAATCACAGGCCCCTCCTAGTTGATGAACCATGAAGCTCTTGGGAATCAATCTCATGTGAATCAGCTGAACATGAACCATGACATACCTGCGGTGTTGTCTAGGGTTATACCATGAGATCAGACCACCAAAACCCCCAACAGATTTATTGATGTAAAACTCTGTCTGATAGTCATAAGGAAATCCAAAGTACAGCAACCAAACTTGCGGGCCAAAAGTGGTGGTACGCCTATTCAAAGCAGCATTGTGTGGGATGAAAGTAATGAGAAGATCTTCGTCTTCAAGCTCTAAAGGAGTTGCTACTGCCGTATCTCTCGCAAAAGGAATCCACAAATCCAAAGATGCCAATGCCAAAAGGATGATTGCTAGCCTCGGTGGTGAACAGCTGAGATTCATGCAGCATACCTTCAACCGCATCTCGGATGGCCTGACGACGATGCAGAGGAACAGAGTGGCTGGCTTCCGCAATGGCGAGGAAGTCGTGATTTAGCGGCGCGATGGGTGAGACCACCATGCCACTACGAACCACCAGGTTAGCAGGTCCAGGCTTGACCGCCCAGCCCAAAGGCAGGAAGGGGACGGGGTTCAATGGGTAGTTCGCCATTGTTGCAGCTGGGAGAGCGACGGTGGAGGAGGGCGGTGGAGTGACTGCGATAGGATGTGGAGGTGGTGAAGCCGAGGCGGAAGGCGGACCGTGAGGGGTAGGAATGGAAAATGGGCGTTGTTTGGGAATCCATTGCCATCTTTGTGCTCTACGGCGCGCTAGGCAAGATGATGACACGTGTCCTTAGTGTCCACAACTCTCACATCGGACGGTCTGGCGATTTTTCCTTGGATGGAAAGTTTTGGGCATAGGAATGTTAGGTGCAAAAGATCCATTAGGGCTCGGGGAAAGTACAGGGGTAATTGATTCGCTTGTACTGGCCAATTTTTGTGGGCAAACAAATGCCTTGTGGCCAGGAGCCGAGCATTGAATACAAATGAGTCTCGTTGGGCAAGAAATTTTTTGGTGTCCCCATTGAAGGCATTTTGCGCAGAGCACGGCCCAATTTGATGCTAGCGTGGTAATCTCTTCCCAAGTGTATTTGTAGGCCGAACTTAAAAAACACTGCGGGGGTGAGGGATATGGAATGTCAATCAAGCATTTAAAACCCCCCAAGATAAGGTAGTTATCCAATTATGGTTCAAAATTTGAACTTTCATTGGGGCTATCATGCTGCTATTCATCTGACTGTTATCCGAGGTCATCGAAGAAGTAGAGGCCTCGTCAGAATTTCCATTAGTGAAATGCATGTGATTAATAGGAATAATATGAAACTTGCTGAGCTCCTGAATAGAAGACTTGTCCAAAGTATCATGTTTGTGCATGAAACCCAATTTTGATTTGATCACCACAGTCCTCCTAGAGGATAGTTCAGAAAGCTCTTCATCAGCGTGCCAATGATGATCATTAGAGAACCGAGAGAATCGCCCATTGAAAAGATGAAAATGGCAAACAAAGTCAGGCCAAATTCGATCCTTGAGACCATAGATGAAATGTCCCACTTTATTATTGGCCACAGAGAACCGAAATGACTGAGAGGACAATTGGAGCACTTTGAAAACAGAACTAATACCACCAATGCAACATTGAAGAGCAATACCAACTGAATCCACCGAGAGGCAGAAGGAGGCCAAGGAGAACGAGACTACCAGAAAGAACTCCTTGTCGTCCCACGAGGGGGAAAAAGAATCGTTGATCCAAGCCTGCGTCTCACCTGATCTGCCAGGGCCAAGCCCGGCGCAAAGTCCCAGTGTAGGAGCCCTTCCATCGGAGGGAGAGCTAGAGATCGCCATGGTAGGTGGTGAGAGGTGGGAGGAGAGGGGAGAGAGGAGGGGAGGGGAGAGAGGAGGGGAGAGGAGGTTGTACACTTGTTGCATCACTTATTACTATACATTCATGTCGATCCATTAGGGCTATTTTCGTTCAACGAAAAAACGTAGCAATAGGGAATTTTCCAATGGCACTCTACTATTCAATTATTCATGCATTTTGTTGAAAGGAATGAAGCAAAACATCCACCTAGACCAACTTTTCAAAATCCTATGCATAAAAACAAAACCAAGTGCATTAGTGGCAAAATAACATTCTAACTGTACACGCTTTCATATGGTTTCACTTTATTTTGGCCATGTTTCTTTGCATTCCTCGTCTCTTCCAATTAATGTAAACCAAACACTCAAGTTGACAGAAATCCTACGTTTACAAATGCTATGTTTACCATGTGCATTCCTATCATATTCCAGTGTTTTTCCTATCCCTGCGTTTTTAGAATCATGCAAGCTAAATGAGCCCTTACATAATTACTTCAGTTAGAGTTTGGTGTCGAAGGGAACTTTGTGTGGTTTGTCCTGCTCATGCCGCGACATCGTCCACCTCAACTGAGCTGCTCCATCGACAGAAACATCCACCAAACCAGACATCACAACTCCTGACTGTCATTCGCCGCCTCAGATCTCCTTCCCTGCCGCCGGCACCCACCGCAACGGCATCACCATCATCGACTCAGCAGATGAACCTGAGGAGTACACGGGTCCACAAGAGAGGTCGCACTCTTTTGTTTCTGCTTATGTTATGCACTGCTTAAAATTACCTGCTACTTTATCGTCCTGTTCACCTCTTGGACTCCAAGTCAGGTCCAAATTAATCTTCAAACTTGAGTTCTAAATTAGTTGTGGGGCACATATCGAGGAAGCAATGAATAGTATCTCTGCCTATATCTGGTTCACCTAGGGTATGCCTATGTTGTTCATCTTGGGTGGGAAACAAATAGTAAAGCAATCATCATCTGTCTTTTTATTAAATTAAAACAATCATCAGCCTGCTATCATTATTTTTTGATCCATCCACTGGTTGTTACCATCACTCTAAATTTCTGCATGCTCTCCTTACATAATCTCACCATATTTTTTTCGTATGCATGTCAGATATTGTACATAGTCATGCTGAACATGTAGAGAAAAAGAGAAGAGTTTTGCGCGGCAATACATTGTCATGCAGACATCGCTCCATGGTGGGTTCAATGGCAAACCCTCCCCACCCCTCTCCAGATTGTAATCCAGAGGAAGATATCTGTTCTGAGGCGATTTCAGATGCCGCTGACCACTCCTATTTACACCCCAAGGTGTTTGCTCTACCTTGGCATCATGATGTTAGTCATATCATGCATATGTTGCCTTGCAATGCCTACTTTTGACATCATATATGTCATCTGCTTAGTTTAGACATGTTCTGTAATGCCACCTATTTAGTTTCTATATCATATATGGGAATTATGCAGTCTCATGTCTTTTATCCAGCCATAATATACGTAAAATGTGCAATGCCATCCTGTTTAACCAGGCATCATATATTTGAATGATATCTCGCCCATCCTTTTCTTCATTACATTTCCATTTGTCGACAATGTTTGTACATTAAACTACTCTTCCTGTGAATCAACCATTTGGGTGGGAGATTGAAAAATCTTGAGTGAAAACAAGGCCTTCAGAGCAGATAGTGCTACCTGTCGAAGCAGATCTCTTGTTGGGTCCCGATAGCTCCTCGGAGATGGATTCAGAGATAGATGACCAGTCCTATTCCCCCACCGAGGTGTATGCTCTAACTTGGCACGGTTATACTGCTCATATCATGCATATGGTGTCTTGCATTGCATAGTTTAGACATCATATACACAATATTCAACACCATGTTCTTAGTTCAGACATCATATCTAATGCCCTCAGTTTAGCATATAAATCACATATGTGAATTAAATGATGCGATCCTGATTACTTAGATAACATGTAGGTGAATTATGTCATGCGATCCTTTTAGTTATTCATCATATCTTTGAATTATGTTATGCTATGCTATCCAGTTTAGATAGACATCATATGTGTGAAACTATGTCATGCTATCCGTTTTAGTTAAACAATATACATGTCAACTATTTCATGCCCTCTTTTTTCCACACTATATATTGCATATGTCTCTCATACAATGTCTGTACATTCAACTATGTTTCCTGTTTATCAGCCATTTGAATTGGAGCGGGTGATGCCAGCATCTAGCGGACTAAAAACACGGTCTTCAAATAAAACAGTGCTACCTCTTGGTGGAGATAGCACCCCGGTTGTACATGCACGAGAACCAGCCCTACCACACATAACCCAAACAAGAGCAGTTAGTAAGGCAGCTCCAGTGCCCAAAGGGCCAGTACTACCACGGCAAACCCCAACTCCACCAGTTAGTACGCCTATTCCTGTGGAGGAAGCACAACCAGCTAGTCGTAGTTTAGCATCTATCGCATTTGATGTTGTTAAATTGTATGTGTGTATCTTCCCATCTTGGAAATATTATACTGAAGATGAAGGAAAATGCCAGTTGCAGGTGTTTGTCTAGGAGTTATGTGTAAGTAATGTTATTCATGGCAATTACTTTACTTTGTCCCATACATCCTACCTCCATGATGGTTATAATACAGGAAATTTTCCCATTTTTCTCTATAGAGAAGGACCGATTTGGAAACTCAGGATGAGGTAACCTGTGCTAATACCTCTGCTATCTTCAAGAATGCTTGGTGGCGATCGAATTACTCGAAGAAAACATACTTCACCGCAAAGAAACTCATCAAATTCCCGTGACGCTCTCCCGAGACACATTTATCGGACGATGACTCGGAATGCCTTGTTCTGTACTGGTCCCGAACGAAGAATGTGGTAAGGTCTGTGAGCTCATTTTCTATTTTTAAGTACTATATTCTTGCGTCTTACTGTACTCTGTTCATGTAGAACAAGTTCCTAAACCTGAAGAACAACTGTTCTAATTGAAGATTCCATTGCTATCATAGTTCAAAAAAGCGCTAGGTGTTAATTGTGCGTTTTGCCACCGCCTTGCGCTTTACTGACCAAAGCGCATGCTTATGCGCAGTTATGCACAGATTAAGCATAGTTATGCGCAATGCATTTCGCCAACGCCTAGAGCCTAGGCGCGCTTAAGCGCTCGCTTAGGCGCGCCTTTTTTAACTATGATTGCTATCGTGCATACTTCTTTGCTCTTGTATCATTGAATTTACTCATACAAACTTATTTTAAAATTGAAGGATCCAATCGAAACTCCAATGGCACAGCAGGTATGTTCACGCATGTTTCTTTAACAGGCTTGCTCTTATCAATAGCTCTATTGATTTCAATTTCAATTGTGTATATAGTTGACTTCTCATATCATGCACATTACTAGCATCACAACAGAGCCAATAGTGTTGTTGTACATGTAGACCGTGGTACCCATCTGAAATCTTGTTGTGCCGTGTAGTTTCCCACGCTTTGTATTCTTTCACTCCTGCTTTGTCTTGAACTGATATGATTTGAACCGTGTCTCTATTTTGATTTGGCAAGACAATGCAGTGACCATAGGACATAGATATATGTTTGTTTGATGCTTTTATTATGTACTAGTACTTGGCAATAGAAGACTTGGTAGTTTAATCCTGTCCAGCTTACTAATGAACTGGTTCACCGAGATAAGTTTCATATACTAGTACATGCTAAACTTGTTATGTGTCTGCTTGTTTCTTCTTTTAGAATGCTAACAGAATATTGGGGAAGAGTGCCTTATTAAGAAATGGTAAAGGAAGTAATGCAGATAAGGTTCAGGACAGTGATGATAACCCACAAGTATAGGGGATCAATTGTAGCCTCTTTCGATAAGTAAGAGTGTCGAACCCAACGAGGAGCTAAAGGTAGAACAAATGTTCCCACAAGTTCTATCGACCACCGATACAACTCTACGCGCACTTGACGCTCGCTTTACCGAAAACAAGTAGGAAACTAGAAGTACTTTGTAGGTGTTTTAGATAGGCTTGCAAGAAAGTAAAGAGCGAGTAAATAAAAGCTAGGGGCTGTTTAGATGAAGACACAACTAAATTAGTAAAGAGCTTTTTGTTACGAGAAAGTTATTTGTCCCTAGGCAATCGATAACTAGACCGGTAATCATTATTGAAATTTTATTTGAGGGAGAGGCATAAGCTAACATACTTTCTCTACTTGGATCAAATGCACTTATGATTGGAACTCTAGCAAGCATCCGCAACTACTAAAGATCATTAAGGTAAAACCCAACCATAGAATTAAAGTATCAAGTCCTCTTTATCCCATACGCAAATAACCTACTTACTCGGGTCTGTGCTTATGTCACTCACGCTACCCACCATAAGCAAATCATGAACATATTGCAAACCCTACAGCGGGAATCCCTCATGCTTGCGCGACACGGAGAGCACCATAGGATAGCACCAATAATAAAACATGCAACTCAAACCAATCTTGATCATCAAATAGCCCATAGGACAAAACAGATCTACTCAAACATCATAGGATAGCCATACATCATTGGGAAATAATATATAGCATTGAGCACCATGTTTAAGTAGAGATTACAGCGGGTAAGAGAGAGGTTACACCGCTGCATAGAGGGGGGAAGAGTTGGTGATGATAGCGGTGAAGTTGTTGGTGAAGATTGCAGTGATGATGATGGCCACGGCGGTGTTCCGGCGCCACCGGAAGGGAAGGGGAGAGGGGGACCCTTCGTCTTCTTCTTCCTTAACCTCCTCCCTAGATGGGAGAAGGGTTTCCCCTCTCTTCCTTGGCCTCCATGGCGTGGGAGGGGCGAGAGCCCCTCCGAGATTGGATCTATCTCTCTGTCTCTCTCTGTTTCTGCGTTATCTTCTGGTCCCCTTTCACAGTTTCATATATATATGGAGATCTGTAATTTCGATTGGACTGAAACCTTCACCTTGATTTTTTACCAAAAATTAGCTTTCTTGCGGCCTTACGGGTGGCCCACGAGGGTCAGGGGCGCGCCCTACCTCGTGGCCACCTCGGGCACTGTCTCGCGTGGATTTTTCTTCCGGAATTTTCCAAATATTCCAAAAATAAGCTCCGTTCGTTTTTATCCCGTTTGGATTCTGTTTGATATGGATATTCTGCGAAACATAAAACATGCAACAAACAGGAACTGGCACTGGGCACAGGATCAATATGATAGTCCAAAAAATAGTATAAAAAGTTGCCAAAAAGTATATGAAAGTTGAATAATATTGGCATGGAACAAACAAAAATTATAGATACGACGGAGACGTATCAGCATCCCCAAGATTAATTCCTGCTCGTCCTCGAGTAGGTAAATGATAAAAAGATAAATTTTGATGTGGAATGCTACCTAGCATAATCTTGATCATATGTCTAATCATGACATGAATATTAAGACACGAGTGATTCAAAGCAATAGTCTATCCTTTGACATAAAAACAATAATACTTCAAGCATACCAACCAAGCAATTATGTCTTATTGAAATAACATTGCCAAAGTAAGCTCATCCCTATAAAATCATATAGTCTGGCTATGCTCCATCTTCACCACACAAAATATTCATATCATGCACAACCCCGATGACAAGCCAAGCAATTGTTTCATACTTCTGACGTTTCTCAAACCTTTTCAACTTTCACGCAATACATGAGCGTGAGCCATGGACATAGCACTATAGGTGGAATAGAATATGATGATGGGAGTTATGTGGAGAAGACAAAAAATGAGAAAGTCTCACATCGACGCGGCTAGTCAACGGGCTATGGAGATGCCCATCAATTGATGTCAATGTGAGGAGTAGGGATTGCCATGCAACGGATGCACTAGAGCTATAAGTGTATGAAAGCTCAAACTGAAACTAAGTGGGTGTGCATCCAACTTGCTTGCTCATGAAGACCCAGGGCATTTGAGGAAGCCCGTCGTTGGAATATACAAGCCAAGTTCTATAATGAAAATTCCCACTAGTATAAGAAAGTGATAACTCAAGAGACTCTTGATATGAAGAACATGGTGCTAATTTGAAGCACAAGTGTGATAAAAGGATAGTAACATTTCCCCTTCTCTCTTTCTCTCTCATTTTTTTGTTTTCTTTTTTTCTTTTTTTGGGCCTTCTCTTTTTTTGGCCTTTCTCTCTTTTTTTATTTTTTTTCGTCCGGAGTCTCATCCCGACTTGTGGGGGAATCATAGTCTCCATCATCCTTTCCTCACAGGGGTAATGCTCTAATAATGATGATCATCACACTTTTATTTACTTACAACTCAATATTACAACTCGATATCTAGAATAAAGATATGACCCTATATGAATGCCTCCGGCGGTGTACCGGGATGTGCAATGATCTAGCGTAGCAATGACATCAAAAAATGGACAAGCCATGAAAACATCATGCTAGCTATCTTACGATCATGCAAAGCAATATGACAATAAATGCTCAAGTCATGTATATGATGATGATGGAAGTTGCATGGCAATATATCTCGGAATGGCTATGGAAATGCCATGATAGGTAGGTACGGTGGCTGTTTTGAGGAAGATATAATGAGGCTTATGTGTGACAGAGCGTATTGTATCATGGGGTTTGGATGCACCGGCAAAGTTTGCACCAACTCTCTAGGTGAGAAAGGGCAATGCGCGGTACCGAAGAGGCTAGCAATGATGGAAGGGTGAGAGTGCGTATAACCCATAGAATCAACATTAGTCATAAAGAACTCACATACTTATTGCAAAAATCTATTAGTAATCGAAACAAAGTATTTCGCGCATGCTCCTAGGGGGATAGATTGGTAGGAAAAGACCATCGCTCGTCCCCGACCGTCACTCATAAGGAAGACAATCAATAAATAAATCATGCTCTGACTTCATCACATAACGGTTCACCATACGTGCATGCTACGGGAATCACAAACCTCAACACAAGTATTTCTACCAATCCACAACCACCCACTAGCATGACTCTAATATCACCACCTTTATATCGCAAAACTATTGCAAGGAATCAAACATATCATATTCTGTGATCTACAAGTTTTATGTAGGGTTTTATGACTAACCATGTGAATGACCAGTTCCTGTCATCTCTCTAAATAGATAAAAGTGAAGCACGAGAGTTTAGTTCTTTCTACAAAAGATATGCCCATGCTCTAACAAATATAAGTGAAGCAAAAGAGCATTCTAGAAATGGCGGTTGTCTATGTGAAGAGAAACAGGCAATCCAAACTTCAAATGATATAAGTGAAGCACATGAAGCATTCTATAAAGCTATACTCAAAAGATATAAGTGAACTGCAATGAGCATTCTATAAATCCACCAAGGACTATATCATACCAGCATGGTGCATAAAAGAAAAATGAAAACTAAATGCAAAAGACGCTCCAAGATTTGCACATATCACATGAATGAAACGAATCCGAAAACATACCGATATTTGTTGAAGAAAGAGGGGATGCCTTCCGGGGCATCCCCAAGCTTAGACGCTTGAGTCTCCTTGAATATTTACTTGGGGTTCCTTGGGAATCCCCAAGATTGAGCTCTTGCCTCTCTTCCTTCTTCTCACATCTAGACCTCCTCGATCATCGAACACTTCATCCACACAAAACGTTAACAGAAAACTCGGTAAGATCCGTTAGTATAATAAAGCAAATCATTACTCTAAGTACTGTTGCAAACCAATTCATATTTTTTTGCATTGTTTCTACTGTAATATAGCTTTTCCATGGCTTAATCCATTGATATAAATTGATAGTTTAATCAAAACAAGCAAACTATGCATCAAAAACAGAATCTGTCTAAAACAGAACAGTCTGTAACAATCTGAACATTCACCATACTTCTGATACATGAAAAATTCTGCCAAAATTAGGAAAAATAAACAATTTGTATAGAAAGACATTTCAAAAAGAATAAAAACCATTTGACGTTCCAGTAAAAAATTAAATTCGTGCACTACAGCCAAAGTTTCTGTCCTGCACCGCACAAACCAACAAGAATTGTAAACATCCTAAAGGCAAACCTTGGCACATTATTTTTATAATACCATGGAATTGTACAAGGGGATAATTATTTTTGTTGAAAAGTTTCTATAATCAAGATTTACAAAGTTGCCGTGAGCATGAACAAAGTTCAAGGAGCTCTCCCACTTCAACAATGCTTGTCTTTCTCACTTTCACTTTCGTTTTTGAAAAGTTTTGGGTTCCCCTCTTTATTTTTGTTGTTTTTAAACTATAAGAAAGCACACAACAAAAATAAATGACTCTCTAAAACTTACGGGTTGTCTCCCTGGCAGCGCTTTCTTTAAAGCCATTAAGCTAGGCATATTGTGCTCAAGTAATGGATCCACCCGGATCCCAGGGTATATCAAAGCCAATTTTGATTAACAATGATTTGTAATTTAGTAGTGATCACAAAGTAACATATATCATGCAACAACGAAGTCTAACTCTCTTCCTATGCATCGGCATGTCATAAAAGAACAATTCATGCACACAAAGTAAAGGCCAATGCATAGTATAAGCAGTTTCTTGCAATTTTGTCGTGTGGGAAACATAGAGAGGTGGAGATATAGTTCCTCTCTCATAATAATTGCAAGTAGGAGCAGCAAGCACATGCATATTATATCTATCAAAATCATCATGTGCAATGGTAAAAGGCAACCCATCAATATTATCCTTAATAAGGGCAAACTTCTCCGATATAGTATAATCGGGAGAATTCAAAAAGATAATAGGACTATCATGCGTGGCGCAATAGCAACAATTTCATGTTTAACATAAGGAACTATAGCAAGTTCATCTCCATAAGCATAATTCATAGTGGCATCTTGGCCACAAGCATCATCAAAAAAGGGATATTTCAAAAGAATAAACGGGATCATAGCATTCATCCTTCGGTAAGCATGAAGGGAAATTAAACAATGTATGAGTTGAAGAGTTACTCTCATTAGAAGGTGGGAACGGGTGATCAATCCGCTCTTCCTCCTTTTGTTCTTCGCTCCCCTCCTCATCTTTTTCATCCAGTGAGCTCACAGTTTCATCAATTTCTTCTTCCATAGATTCCTGCAAAATATTAGTCTCTTCTTGGACAGCGGAGACTTTCTCAATAAGTGCATTAATATAGGCATTATATTCATAATTATCATAGCAATATTTTAGGATAGCTAAAATTTCTGGCCTATAAACATCATCATCAAAAGCTTCATACTTTTCAAACAAAGATTAAATTTCATAAGCACCCTTAAAAGCAACAAATTCTTCTATTTATTCCACATCATAGTAATCATATATACCATTAGCATAAGAAGCTAAGGTTTCATTATCATTAAATTTTCATGAAAAGGGAAGGTGTGGAGCCTTCATCCTAGAGCAACAATTTTAATCATAATTCAAGCATACTTGCCGAGCATACCACTTCAATATATAAATTTGATCCCATAATAGTTTCCCTTTTTGTGTCAAGCGATAATCCCTAAAGTATTCACGTTGATCCAACGTTACTCCCATTACCAAATTGAATGAGGTTTTCTCAGGATTACCAAAGTGGTACATAATATTTTTCACATATTGAGCATCGAGGGTTTTAGGAGGTTCCTCATCTCCATGAGTAGCAAGTACACCTAATTTTTTTGGTATTTCGTGTTCCATATCCATAACTAAAGATAAAGAACAACTAAGAACAGCAAATAAAAATTACTTTGTGATAAAGCAAACAAGCACACACGAGAATATTCACCCCACGCTATAACACCCCGGCAACGGCGCCAGAAAAAGGTCTTGATATCCCACAAGTATAGGGTATCAATTATAGCCTCTTTCGATAAGTAAGAGTGTCGAACCCAATGAGGAGCTAAAGGTAGAACAAATATTCCCTCAAGTTCTATCAACCACCGATACAACTCTACGCGCACTTGACGTTCGCCTTACCGGAAACAAGTAGGAAACTAGAAGTACTTTGTAGGTGTATTTGGATAGGCTTGCATGAAAGTAAAGAGCGAGTAAATAAAAGCTAGGGGCTGTTTAGATGAAGACACAACTAAATTAGTAAAGAGCTTTTTGTTACGAGAAAGTTATTTGTCCCTAGGCAATCGATAACTATACCGGTAATCATTATTGCAATTTTATTTGAGGGAGAGGCATAAGCTAACATACTTTCTCTACTTGGATCATATGCACTTATGATTGGAACTCTAGCAAGCATCCGCAACTACTGAAGATCATTAATGTAAAACCCAGACATAGCATTAAAGTATCAAGTCCTCTTTATCCCATACGCAAACAACCTACTTACTCGGGTCTAAGCTTCTGGCACTCACGCCACACACCATAAGCAAATCATGAACATATTGCAAACCCTACAGCGGGAATCCTTCACGCTTGCGCGACACGGAGAGCACCATAGGACAGCACCAATAATAAAACATGCAACTCAAACCAATCTTGATCATCAAATAGCCCATAGGACAAAACGGATCTACTCAAACATCATAGGATAGCCATACATCATTGGGAAATAATATATAGCGTTGAGCACCATGTTTAAGTAGAGATTACAGCGGGTAAGAGAGAGCTTACACCACTGCATAGAGGGGGGAAGAGTTGGTGATGATGGAGGTGAAGTTGTTGGTGAAGATTGCGGTGATGATGATGGCCACGACGGTGTTCCGGCGCCACCGGAAGAGAAGGGGAGAGGGGAGCCCTTCGTCTTCTTCTTCCTTGACCTCCTCCCTAGATGGGAGAAGGGTTTCCCCTCTGGTCCTTGGCCTCCATGGCGTGGGAGGGGCGAGAGCCCCTCCGAGATTGGATCTATCTCTCTGTCTCTCTCTGTTTTTGCGTTCTGTTCTGGTCCCCTTTCACCGTTTCGTATATATATGGAGATCCGTAACTCTGATTGGACTGAAACCTTCGCCGTGATTTTTTACCAAAAATTAGCTTTCTCTCGGCCGAAGAAGGGCATCAACCGCCTTACGGGTGGCCCACGAGGGTCTGGGGCGCCCCCTGGGGGGCAGGGGCGCCCCCCTACCTCGTGTCCACCTCGGGCACCGTCTCGCGTGGATTTTTCTTCCGGAATTTTCCAAATATTCCAAAAATAAGCTCCGTCCGTTTTTATCCCGTTTGGATTCCGTTTGAAATGGATATTCTGCGAAACATAAAACTTGAAACAAACAGGAACTGGCACTGGGCATTGGATCGATATGTTAGTCCAAAAAATAGTATAAAAGTTGCCAAAAAGTATATGAAAGTTGAATAATATTGGCATGGAACAATCAAAAATTATAGATACGACGGAGACGTACACATCCTTGTTGGTCTCCAACAAAGCTGATAAAACAGTTAAGGAAGACTCTATAAGAAAGTGAGACAACCCCAAAGTCATGTCTTGGTTTTGTGTTCGAGTTACTGTTGGATCGAAAGTATGTCTAGAGGGGGGGTGATTAGACTACTTGACCAAATAAAAATCTAGCATTTTCCCAATTTTAGTTCTTGGCAGATTTTAGCAACTTCAGAACAAGTCAAGCAATCTTAACACAATGCAAGCAAGCATGCAAAGAGTATATGAGCAGCGGAAAGTAAAGCATGCAACTTGAAAGAATGTAAAGGGAAGGGTTTGGAGGATTCAAACGCAATTGGAGACACGGATGTTTTTGTCGTCGTTCCGATAGATGGTGCTATCATACATCCACGTTGATGGAGACTTCAAACCACGAAGGGTAATGGTTGCGCGAGTCCACGGAGGGCTCCACCCACAAGGTCCATGAAGAAGCAACCTTGTCTATCCCACCATGGCCGTCGCCCACGAAGGACTTGCCTCACTAGCGGTAGATCTTCACGAAGTAGGCGATCTCCTTGCCCTTACAAACTCCTTGGTTCAACTCCACAATCTTGTCGGAGGCTCCCAAGTGACACCTAGCCAATCTAGGAGACACCACTCTCCAAGAAGTAACAAATGGTGTGTTGATGATGAACTCCTTGCTCTTGTGCTTCAAATGATAGTCTCCCCAACACTCAACTCTCTCTCACAGGATTTGGATTTGGTGGAAAGAAGATTTGAGTGGAAAGAAACTTGGGGAAGGCTAGAGATCAAGATTCATATGGTAGGAATGGAATATCTTGGCCTCAACACAAGTGTAGGTGGTTCTCTCTCAGAAAATGTGTATTGGAAGTGTAGGTTCATTCTGATGGCTCTCTCCACGAATGAAGAGGAGGTGGAGGGGTATATATAGCCTCCACACAAAATCTAACCGTTACACACAACTTACCAATCTCGGTGAAACCGAACTGAAAAACTCGGTCGGACCGATTCAGCAAATCTAGTGACCGTTAGGATTTTTGGTGGGACCTACATGCAACTCGGTAGGACCGATATGGTTAGGGTTAGGGCATAACGTAATGTCGGTGAGACCGATTACACAAACTCGATGAGACCGATTTTGGTAATAAGCTAACCAGAGAGTTGGTCAGGTAAACTCGGTGGGACCGATTCGCTCATTTCGGTAAGACCGAAATGTTACAAAGGAAACATAGAGTTTACATTGCAATCTCGGTGGGACCGATCGCTCATCTCGGTAGGACCGAAACGTTACGAAGGGAAACAGAGAGATTACAATCCCATCTCGGTCAGACCGAGATCCCTATCGATGAGACCGATTTGCCTAGGTTTTGTGGCAGTGGCTATGACATCTGAACTCGGCGGCGACGGATGGAAAGAATCGGTAGGGCCAAGTTTGACTTTTGGTTTAGGTCATATGTGGAAGTGAGAAAGTAGTTGAGGGCTTTGGAGTATATTACTAAGCACTTTGAGCAAGTAAGCCATTAAGCAACACCTCATCCCTCCTTGATAGTATTGGCTTTTCCTATAGACTCAATGTGATCTTGGATCACTAAAATATAAAATGTAGAGTCTTGAGCTTGAGCCAATCCCTTTGTCCTTAGCATTTTGAGGGTCCACTTTTCTCATCCATGCCATGCCAATCATTGAGCTTTCCTGAAATATTAGTCTTGAAATAGTGTTAGCTCAATGAGCTATATGTTGTTAGGAATTACCAAAACCACCTAGGGATAGTTGCACTTTCAATCTCCTCCTTTTTGGTAATTGATAACAACATATAGATCAAAGCTTTGACAAATGATAATAAGAGTGAAAATCATTGTCGCTTTGAGAAGTATGTGAAAAGCAAGAGCTCCCCCTAAATTTGTGCATGGTTTAAGATTTTCTTTGGACTGCAAATGCACAATGAGTTAGGATCATGGGTTACTCTTCCATGTCACATACATCTTGGTGGAGCGCTCAAAATGATAATAAATAAATACATGCACTCATCACCAAGCAAAGTGAATGATCATATGGGAGATAAAAGGATAAAATCATCCAACAAGCATTAAGGTAGCATATGATCAAACACATGATCATCAAAGTATCTCACAAACGTATGAAGTATCTCAAACAAGCAAATAAAGTTCAACCACCAAAACAAGAGAGAACAAAAGCAACACTCTCTCTCGAAGCCTATGATCTATATATTTTTCTCCCCCTTTGGCAACTAGTTACCAAAAAGTTCAAAGAAAATGCATAGCACTAAATCGACTCTCAGGCTTGGTCTTCAGGTCGTGGTGTAGACAGAACTCCAAGAATGAAGGCATCAGTCAATGTAGATGGTGCTGGAGGTGTAGGTGCTGGAGCTGGTTAAACAGAAGCTATAGCTGGTGCAGATGTAGTGGCTCTGGTGTCTGTAATAGGCACTGCAGCTGATCTCTGGCTCCTGGGCACTCTGGCAAAAGCATCAGTAGTAGTCTTGCCCTTCCTCTCCTGCATATCATCCTGAAGTTGCTCAACGACTGACTGTATCTCAGTGACTTTCACATCCAAAAGTCATAGAACTTCTGCTCCATGATCCTCTCCAGGCTCTCCTGGTTTCAAGTCAGGGTGGCTAGTCCCTTCTCAATCCTCAGAGTGGAGGCAATCAAGTAGCCAAGCTGATCTTGCTTGCTCTTCAAGAGGTACTGAGATGCCTCATCAATGGTTGGCATCTTTGCAGCCTTTTCAGTCCTTGCCTTCTCCCTTTTTGCTTGTGCTTGCACAGAAGATGGTTCATCTTCATCCATCACCACTGTGTTGTCCTCAAAATCTGGATAGATGGGCATGTGTTCCTTGTCCAAGAGGTATGTGCCTGTGCCCATCTTGGAGTTGATGAGCTCCTGGATCTGTGGGGCATACCCACAACTTCTCTTCTGATATGCAGCAGTCCTCTTGATAGTTTCCATTATGAGGCTCAAGACCTTGAACTTCTGAGGCACATCAAATATGTGAAGTAGGTTGTCGGGGAAGCTGATCATGACCCACGAACACCTATGGGACCTGGCGGACCGAGTCCCTTGTGGTTCGGAGGGGGGCGGAGATTGCACAAAGAGCAGATCGAGGCGATGCACACGAGCGGTTTACCCAGCTTCGGAGCTCTCCGGAGAGATAATACTCCTACTGCTGCTTGGTTGATTGTATTCTTGCTATGGAGCAATGAGAGCTACAAAACCTAGCTTGAGTGAGTGTAGTCTCGAATGAGTCGAATGAACCGAATGGAGACGAACCCTTTCTACGTTGCACATGGGCCTCCTTTTATAGGCTCAAGGGGTCACCACAGGTGGCAACGTAGACGAGGGTACAAATGGAAAAACAGTAGTTGGTACACCGACTTGTGCGAGGTATCAGTGTATATACCTAACTCTCGACGGCAAGGGACAAGATCAATAAATGCCCGTCCCTGTCGCCTAAACAGTGCAACAGGGACCGTCAAGTGCACCACCATTTGCCACGATGGTAGGCTCGTCAGCGCCGCTTATCACTGCTCCCCGCTGGCTGCACAACCCTTTGACACGTGTGCCTGGAATAGCCCCATGGCGACACGTTGGCGGATGAGCTGGAGCGGAGATGAAGAGAGGTTGCCTGCCACGGCAAGCACCTTGCCGCGGCTGAATCCTTGTCGCGCTCGGGAGCTTGTCGCTCACCAAGCCTTCCCGACAAGCTCCTCTTGCCGGGGTCTTGTTTCCTTCGTGCCTTGAGTGGCCTTCCCGGCAAGCTCCTCTTGCCGGGGCCTTGAATACTTTGTTCTTGAATGGCTCCAAAGGAGCCGCGGAGGACCTTGGCGATCACTAGGCAAGCCTTGCCGCGGGGTGCTGCGACTGCCCGTGCACGAGTTCGGGATACTAGGGTACCCCTACTCTAGTACACCAACAGGAGCCCCCGGGCCTGGGCCACACACGGCGCCGAGCTCTGTTGGGCCAGGCCCAAAACAGTGCACGGGCACGCGCGGCCTAGATCACGCCGTTACTCGCCTCGGACCCACCACTTCCCCACGAACGGCACGCTCCGGACGTGGCGTCGTGGGAGAGATAGTGGGGGCTTTCTTTAATTGGAAAAGCGGAACGTCCGCCCCCCCCCCCCTCCCTCCTTATAAACAGAGGAATCGGGGGCAGGACGCCCCACCTCGCCATTGCTGTCACATCAGAAACCACCGCCGCTCCCCCCCTTCTTCTCAAGTCCAAAGAGAGCGATGCCCCGCCCCCCATCGCCACCTACGCCATCAACGCCGTCGGCCTCCTCCACCACCTCCACCATGGCTCCGAAAGCCGATAAGGGGAAGGGCGTGAAGTCGGCCGAGGCGCAGCGGCTCGCGGCGCTGCGCAAGGAGCGGGCCCTCTTCGACCCCTAGCTCGACGCAAAGGAGCTGCGGGAGGCATACTACCTCTTCTGGTCGACGGAGACGCGGGCACACCCGCGCACGAGGGTGATCTCCGCCGCCGCCATTGACAAGGAGCTGATGGAGATGGGGATGGTGGATCTCGGGTACTCCACCGACGAGCATCTCCAGCCCAGCGCCAAGCTCAGCCTGTTCTTCAAGAGCGTGTTGACGGCTCTCTAGCGGCTCCGGGAGGAGATCCCAAAGCAGCTGGCCGACGAGTCGCGCCAAATCTGTGCAGGGGCACTTCAGAAGGTGTTGATGAAGGTGGCCTTCCGCAATCCAGGCGTCAGCTTCGCCAATGTCCTCAAGTCCCTGCCGCCAACTGCTGATGTTGAAGCGCTCAAGGCCCTTGTCGCACCCATTGTGGACAGGGTGAGCGGAGTCAAGAGGGTTGATGGCGACCGCGTGGACTAGGCCACCAAGTTTATCTTTCCCTTGTCGCTGTTGATCATGTTTAGAACAATTTATTAGATCTGCGACAAGTTATTTCGTAATATACTCTATCTTAGGCAACGATTGCAATGTTATTTCCTTTACTCGATTTCTTCCTTTGTATGTTTGTACCCTACGCTTTTATGGAACTTGTTGGTGCGGGCACCTTTGCCGCGAGCGCTGAGTGCGGAACGTCAGCAGCCTGCTGGCGATGCCGCCTCTGACAAGCAACCTTGTCGCAACTGGTTGCAGCTCACTTAAGTTGTTGAGCAGACTCGAAACAAAGTAAGGGCGCAAACCAGCCGCGAGTTGGTTCCTTCGTGCACAGGTTTTCCATACAAAGTACTATCGTTCAAGGAAGATAACTTAAAAATTTAAAAACTGATTGCTCAAACTTTGGCAACTTAGCTTTTTCTGTCGTTTGCTTTCCGGCAAGGCGATACTTCCTCGAGCGACACTTGGCGGCCCACACCATTATCTTCTCCTTCCCCCCCCCGGCTAACTTGTGGGTGAAGGAACCTTCTTTTCTTTGAGAAGAAAGAAGAGAAAATAAAGTTATGGAGCCTAGTGGCTCGTTATTGCTTACCGGGTGTGGATGCTGCACAAAATGTTAGATAACACATGCATAAAAGATTATGAAAGCATGCATTTGACAAGTTGTGCGCAACACATGAGCTTTACTGATGCACGGGGTCTGCGCCCAGCTTTGTACAAAGGATTACATGCAACAGCGGCAAGACTCGTACAAAAGGGTGGTTGCCGGAACAGGTTCCGGCAACCGCGCCCTATGGGTAAAACTTACGAAGATGCTCTATATTCCAGGAGTTGCTCACCGGAACGCCATCTTCGGTCTCAAGGCGGACAGCGCCAGGCCTAGTGACTCGTTTCACCCGATAAGGGCCTTCCCACTTCGGCGTCAACTTGTTGGAATTCTTGGCGGACAGAACTCGCCGAACAACAAGGTCGCCTTCCTCGAAGCTTCTGGCACTAACTTTGCGGCTATGGTAGCGACGCAAAGCTTGCTGGTAACGAGCAGCTCGTACAGCGGCCTGAAGACGATCCTCCTCAAGGAGCAGCGCGTCATCTTGTCGCAGCTGCTCTTGCTCAAGCTCATCATAAGCGAGCACTCGAGGTGACCCGTATACGAGTTCCGTGGGGAGAACTGCCTCTGCTCCATAGACTAGAGCGAAAGGTGTCTGGCCAGTGGCTCGATTTGGCATCGTCCTGATCGACCAAAGAACCACCGGCAGCTCCTCAATCCAGTTTCTTCCGCACCTGCGCAGCCTGTCGAAAGTTCTGGTCTTGAGTCCTCGCAGCACTTCAGCATTTGCCCTCTCTGCTTGACCGTTGCTCCTTGTATGAGCAACAGAAGCAAACAGACCTTGGCGCCAAGATCTTGGACGTATTGCATGAAGGTGCGACTCGTGAATTGTGTGCCGTTGTCGGTGATGATCCGATTAGGTATCCCAAAACGGCAAACAATTGACCAAGAACTTGATCGCCGATTGCATCTTGTCACCTTCCTCAATGCTTCCACTTCCGCCACTTTGTGAACTTGTCGATTGCTACGCATAAGTACTCAAAGCCCCGACAGCTTCGGGGAAGGGGCCGAGGATGTCGAGCCCCGCACGAAAATGGCGAGGATAAAGGGATTGTCGGAGAGCTTGAGCTGGCTGGTGTATCTGCTTGGAATGGAACTGCACGCTTCACACTTGGTTACTTGTGCAGTTGCATCCCGGAGGGCTTCCGCCGAAGAAACCTTGCCGGAAAGCTTTGCGGCAAGTGCTCTTGCGCCAATGTGGTGACCACATATGCCTCCATGTATCTCGCCAACAGCTTCATCCATCTTCCGCAAATACACTTCAATTTCACACCGTTGAGTCTTCTTCTGTACAGGATGTTGTCAACAAATTGATACATACTTGACTGCCGGGCTACTCTTTCCGCTTCTTCTTGCTCTTCGGGAAGTTCTCCTGTCTGAAGGAAATGGACGATCTGCTGTGCCCATGTTGGAGCTTGCGGCTTGACAACTAGGACTAAAGGCACATCTGCTGGTGCGGGAACATCCGCTTCTACGGCAAGAACAAGCGGTTCTGCTGGAGCTTGATGATCCCTGGCAAGCTTGCCGGAGCAAGACTTGTCGGGAGCGTCTGCTTCAACGAAACAAACCATAGGGCTTGTCGGAGCAGACTGCTCCTCAGCTATATCTGCGTTGATTTTGGGGACCTTCTTGGCGGCGGCTTCAGGGAGCTCTGCCGGAAAGTAGTCACCAGAAACCAACTTCCTCTTCTTGTTCTGTCCAGTTGATGGTGTTACAGTTGGTTGAGTCAGCTTGAGCACAAAAATCCCTGGTTTCACAGGTAACTTGAGTGCGACGCACTTTGACAGGCCATCAGCAATATCATTCTGAGCTCTTGGAACATGTTCCATTTGCAGGCCTTCAAAGTGTTCTTCTAGCTTTCTCACTTCATCAACGTAGGCTTCCATCAACGGACTCTGATAATCTTTGTTTACTTGGCGGACGACAAGCTGCGAGTCACCCTTGACAATGAGCTTCCTGATCCCAAGGTCCACTGCAATCCTGAGACCGGCAAGCAAACCTTCATACTCTGCAGTATTATTTGTTGCTTGCTACTTGGGAAAGTGCATCTGGACTATGTACTTGAGGTGCTCTCCGGTGGGTGCGATAAGCAGCACGCCGGCACCGGCGCCTTGCAGCGAGAAGGCACCATCAAAATACATCAGCCACTCTTTACTTTCTTCCTTGACGGGGATGCTTGTCTCTGGAATTTCTTCATCTTGTGTTAGCGTCCACTCTGCTATAAATTCTGCCAATGCTCTGCTCTGGATAGTTGAAGTGCTTTCAAACTTGAGGCCGAAGCTTGACAGTTCCAGTGCCCACTCGACAATCCTGCCTGTTGCTTCTGGATTCTGCAATATCCTATTTAGCGGAAAGCGAGTGACAACTGTTATCTCGTGTGCTTGGAAGTAATGGCACAGCTTTCTCGAGGCCATGAGGAGGCCGAAAAGCAACTTCTGCACACCAGAGTACCTTAACCTAGCTCCCTGCAGAAGGGACCTGACAAAGTAGACTGGGCGCTGCAGCATCCTTTTCTGCATCCTCTCGCAATCCTGCGCAGATCCGTCCTTGCCGGGACCAGAGCTTGACGGTGAAGCCCCCTGCTTGTGGCTGGGTGCATCTGCCATGGTTGCCGGCTCGTCGTCCGCCTCCCTCTCCGCTACTAACGCAGCACTAACCACTTGATTGGTTGCCGCTATGTATAGCAGCAACCTCTCTTGTGGCCTAGGTGCGACAAGTATTGGAGTGGAGGACAGGTACCTCTTCAAGTCCTGCAGCGCAGCCTCCGCTTCGGGAGTCCATTTCATTGGACCTGCCTTTTTCAAAATCTTGAAAAATGGCAGGGCGCGCTTAGCAGACCTAGAGATAAACCTGCTGAGAGCAGCCATGCAACCGGCAAGTCTTCATACATCCTTGACGCGCTTTGGTGCTTCAATCTGCTCAAATGGCTTTAATCTTGTTGGGGTTGGCTTCAATTCCCCTCTGAGACACGAAGAACCCGAGAAGCTTGCCGGAAGGAACTCCAAACACGCACTTCTCGGGGTTGAGCTTGAGGTTGATCTTGCGCAGATCTGCAAAGGTCTCATCCAAATCTTGAACCAGAGTTGCTTTGTCCTTGCTCTTGACCACTATGTCATCCATGTAGGCTTCTACATTTCTGTGCATTTGGGGCTCAAAAGCGTCATGGACCACTCTTGCAAACGTTGAACCAGCATTCTTCAAACCGAAAGGCATCCGTATGAAACAAAGATGTGCCACATGGTGTAATGAATGCGGTTTTCTCTTCATCCTCTTCGCCATGAAGATCTGATGATATCCTGAATATGCATCAAGAAATGAAAGCAAATCACATCCAGCCGTGGAGTCAACAATCTGGTCGATGCGTGGCAAGGTAAATGGGTCTTTGGGACAAGCTTTATTAACATCCGTGAAGTCAATACAAAGTCTCCATTTCCCATTTGCCTTGCGTACAACTACCGGATTGGCCAACCACGTGGGATGAAGTACTCCTCTAACAAGGCCTGCTGCTTCCAACTTCTTGATCTCTTCTGCAATGAACTCTTGGCGCTCCACTGCCTGCTTCCTGACTTTTTGCTTGATGGGCCGCGCATGAGGACAGACAGCTAGGTGGTGCTCAATTACTGTAACATCTCAAATTTCCCATTTGGAATGTTTTACAATTATAGCTAAGCATCTATGCATTACTGTTTGAAATTGAGTGACATTTGAAGTTTCAGAAGATTTTGAGTTTGATGGAATTTGAATTCAAATTGGCAGTTGAAATTTATTTCAAATCAATGCCTGACAAATACTTGAGAAAAAGTATGAGAGGAGTAAACATGACACTCCAAATATGTCAGAAGAAAACTTTGCCAAAAAGTTTGAATTCAAATCTGATTTTATTTGGGATTTCTAGAAAATGATTTTTTTTAAGTTTGAGTTTTGCCTGGAAAATGTTCAAATTGTAGGGAATTTTCCCTGATCATTTTGATATATATATATGTCCTATATAAAATATATATATTATATATATATTCCCCCTCTGCCTAATTCAAAAAAAAATAGAAAAAGAAAACCCCAGCGCCAGCCAGCTAACTGCCCACCAAAGCCGAGGCACCCACCAGCAGCCCAGCCTCAGCCCAGCCAGCGCCGAGCCGGCCTGCCCGAGCCGACCCGACCGAACTCCCTCCCCTCGGTCGCCCGATCGAACCCTCACCTCCCTCTCCCACGACGCCCGGACCCACTTCTCCCTTTCCCACGCCCACTCCACGCCAAAGACAACCGCCACCGCCGCTGAATCCGGGATCCCGGATCGCCTCCCGATTCGCCCCTCCTCCAAGCCGCCCCCCTATATACCCCCTCGACCCGTTCTGCCCCTCCGCCACAGACCAAACTCCCTCGCTGCAATCGCTTGCCGGAGCGTTCCGCCCGCCGCGCCATTACCCACCGCTCGTCTCCGACCCCTACGCCGCCGCCGAGACCACCTCCGAACTCCTCGCTGTTCTCAGATCTTCCGTGCTCTCCGCCGTCGTTCCCGACCACCGGAGCCACCGCGCCGTCGCCGCCCGAGCCGCCGTCACCGTCGACCACCGCGGTAAGCCACCGGAATCCCCTCCGTCGTCCGATCTGAAATCTACGCGCTAGATTAGATCACCCGAAGGGGTATGTTTTTGTGACGCCCTCGATTCAATCGTACACTAATCATGCACGCAAATGTGTACGATCAAGATCAAGGACTCACGGGAAGATATCACAACACAACTCTACAAAAAAAATAAGTCATACAAGCATCATAATACAAGCCAGGGGCCTCGAGGGCTCGAATACAAGTGCTCGATCATAGACGAGTCAGCGGAAGCAACAATATCTGAGTACAGACATAAGTTAAACAAGTTTGCCTTAAGAAGGCTAGCACAAACTGGGATACAGATCGAAGAGGAGCAGGCCTCCCGCGGGATCCTCCTAGCTACTCCCGGTCGTCGTCGCCGGGCTGCACGTAGTAGTAGGCACCTCCGAGTAGTAGTCGCCATCGACGGTGGCGCTCGCCCTGGCTCCATCGTCTGTTGCAGCAATCGAGTAGAGATAGGGGAAAAGGGGAACAAGGCAACCGTGAGTACTCATCCAAAGTACTCGCAAGCAAGGAGCTACACTACATATGCATGGATATATGTGTAAAGGCCATATCAGTGGACTGAACTGCAGAATGCCAGAATAAGAGGGGGATAGCTAGTCTTAACGAAGACTACGCTTCTGGACACCGGACTTGCGAGGGACAGAAGAGGACAACGGAAGTCCTCCAAGTAACATCATATAGCAATAATCCTACCCGGCAATCCCCTGCTCATAACCCTGAGCGAGAGCGACCACCGATTGTATCTGGCACTTGGAAGGGTGTGTTTTATCAAGTATCCGGTTCTAGTTGTCATAAGCTCAAGGTACAACTCCAAGTCGTCCTGTTACCGAAGATCACGGCTATCCGAATAGATTAACTTCCTGCAGGGTGCACCATCTTACCCAAAGACGCTTGATCCCATTTGGCCGACACACTTTCCGGGGTCATGCCCGCCGCGTAAGATCAACACGCCGCAGCCCCACCTAGGCACAACAGAGAGGCCAACACGCCGGTCTAAACCTAAGCGCGCGCAGGGTCCGGGCCCATCGCCTCGAAAGCACACCCGCACGCTTCGCGTGACGCGGCCGAAGCGCACTCTAGCCCATCAGCGTTCCAGTCCAATCCGTAGCGCCGCTCCGTCGCCGACGTCTGAAGTGCCGGCTGATACCACGACGCGGGATACCCATAACTACTCCCGCGAGATGGTTAGTGCGATAAGCTCAGAGCCAACCCAGATCAAATACCAAGACCTCGTTAAGCGTGTTAAGTAATCGCGAACGCCGAACAGGCCAGGCCCACTCTCTCCTAGGCGGTCTCAACCTGCCTGCCGCTCCGCCATAAAGTAACAAATGGGGCCGTCGGGAACCCAGGCCCACCTCTACCGAGATGGAGCCACCCGTCCTTTCAGCCCCCATCTCCGATCAGCACCACGGGTAATGTAATAGTGTAAGGTATATAGTATATACCCGTGATCAACTCCCGAGTGATCACGGCCCTATAGTATAGCACGCGCAGACGGACAAGAATGTAGGGCCACAGATGAAAGTACTAGCATCCTATACTAAGCATATAGGATTGCGTAAGGTAACAACAGCGAGCTACAAGGACAAGCTATGCAACAAGATAGGAGTATCTCGAAAACAGTAACATGCTATACTACTCTAATGCAAGCAGTATAGAGAAGAGTAGGCGATATCCGGTGATCAAGGGGGGCTTGCCTGGTTGCTCGGCAAGAGAGAGGGTCGTCAACACCGTAGTCGAACCGCCAGCAGCAGCGCCGGTCTCGTAGTCTACCGGAGAGAAGAGGGGAAGAAACAATGAATACAAGTAAACAGATGCATATCGATGCATGACATGCCAAGAAGCGATGCTAGGCGTGTTCTAACGTGGTATGAGGGGGTATCGTTAAGGGGAAACATCCGGAAAGTATTCCTAGTGTTTAGCGTTTTTGACAGATGAACCGGGGGAAAGTTGCATGTTGGCTATGCTAGGGGTGTGTGGCGGACGAACGGGTTGTGTATTCAGATTCGTCTCGTTGTTCTGAGCAACTTTCATGTACAAAGTATTTTCATCCGAGATACGGTTTATTTTATATGATTTTTCAAGTTTATAGTATTTCTATGATTTTTGGAATATTTTACTTAATCTAATCCGAATTTGACCAAGTCAATTTGACTAGTCAAAAGGAGGATGTGGCCCACATGTCACCGAGACATAATTTAATTGATGGATAAACTAAAATGGAGGGTTAAATTAACATAGGGGCCACATGTCATAGGCTAGCAATTATCCAAAGTACTAATTAGTCTAACTACTCATTAGCTACTAACCTAAATAGGGCCGGTCACATCCAGAGACGCAGCCGCCACACACACGCTGCACACACACACACACACATCACACAAGCACACAGGGCGGCCAGAGGCACACAGCCCGCCACACACGGCGCACACACACAATGCTAGGGAGTAACTCTATTCCTTTTAACACAAGATAGCATTTTGTGATTTTGTAGGATTTAATCCAGCGACTTTTGGATTTAGTCCAATGGAGAGAATTGAACCCCGTCAAGTGTACTACACGCCCATATAAATATTTCCCATAATAAATATTGCTTTGCTGTTGTTTTGCAGCTACACAAAGGGCTAATCAGTGTTACAAAGAGCAAAGCTAGCCGGCCACAAAGAATATTCAGCAGCTCTGAGTATTAAGCAAAGCAGCAGCAGCAGGAGCTCGGCGACGCGCCTTGGGCAGCAGCGCCGGCCGACACGCTGGCAGGCAGGCGCTGGACTCGCCAAGAGCAGCTGGGCACGACGAAGCGTGGCCTGGTGAGCAGCAATACGCAGCAACAACAGATGTGACGGTCTTGGGCGAGCTCGAGGTTGAGTGCAGGGAGCACGGCAAGGCGAAGTTAGGGGCGGAGTTGGCCTCCGGTGTGTGCAAGCACATCTACGTGCTCGGTTGAGCCGAACAGCGACGACGACGGGCACGGCCGCGGAGGCGAGCTCCGGACACGGCGGGCAGCTAGGCTACGGGCGCGGAAAAGATGCGCGAAGAGAGGGGAAGAAGCGGCGCTCACCGGGTGGCTCAAGTTGGCCGGCGAAAGATTAGGAGCGCAGAGGCGAGGCGGATCGACGCGGTTGCAGCGGCGTCGGTCGAAGGAAGGGCGCGAGGAGATGGAGGAGTTGCGCTGCTCCCCGTGACGAAGTAGAGTGCCACGGCGAAGGAGTCGAGGTCGCTGGAGCTCCTGAACCGGCCGCAGTGATGGGTGGGACGGTGGCGTGGGCAGCAGCAGCGTCGCCGACGAGAGACGGATCTGGAGGAGGGAAGAGGCGAGAGAGCGAGGGAGCGACAAGCGAGTGGGGGGGTAGGATCGCGTGGCGCCCTTATCCCCCCCCGGCGTCGGCGTGGCAGCGCGGGGAGGTGCGCCCGGTCCGACGGGACGAACGGGAGCGCCTGGTCGGTGACAGGAAAGGAGGCGACTGACGGAGTTAGGTGGGCCACTGGCTGAGCTGGCCGTGGCCTGTGGGCTTCTTATTTATTTAACCTTTTGGATCTCTTGTCTTTTTTTAATTACATTTCTATTTTTCTTTTAGTTTCATTTTATTTATTTATTTTACTTTTGTAAAACATAATTTTAGCATCTAAATTAGTAGTAATAATTAGGCCACCGCCACAAAAGTTTAACACTACAATAAAATAGATTTGTATTTGTTTTATTATTAAAGGCATTTAATAATTGCTTTTAGCCCATGTTTTAATTAGTTAAGGGCATTAAACCACTTCGCAAAGATGTTGGTTCACAGCCATAATTAGTTATGCAATATTTGCCACACTTTGCACATTTTAGTTTGCATGTTTGAGAATTTTAAATTTTGACTTTAATTTGAATTTGGAATTTGAATTGTGTTTGAATGCAAAGGGGATTAGTAATAGTAAGAGTGGTGACATGGCACCATTAACATGGGATTACTGTAGCTTAATTATCCAAGGCCACAATTCTCCTCTGATTACAAGAAATCTCGCCCCGAGATTTAAGAGGGGATCAAGGGGAAAGGTCTGGTTAAGATAATCTAACGGATCTTCTCAAGAAGTTAATCCTTTCGTTGATGTCTTCAACTTTATTCCGATGCATCATGATAAACTGGTCTTCATTTCTCGGAAACTCCATCGCACTTATGAAAGATAAGGGCAGCTCACTACGACATAATGCTTTTGAGGGAAACAATCTGGGGTTAACCCATGAATTAGTATAAGGTTATCTCGAGTTGAACATATGAAATACCTCGAGAGTAAGGTACGAAGGTACCATAATAGGCTCCAAGCGGATAGATAGTTGCTCAAGCCCGAACGAGAATGAGAAAGGGGTTCAGAGTAGCGAGAGTAAGTATCGCCCGATACCGTAATAGATCACTATGACGGTGGCCCGTGAATTACATACGAGGCCACGTGCGAGGAATAACTTTGGAAATTGGGGGTGTACAGGACAGTCAGGTTTCGATCCTGTGACCTGTGGGTTATGGGCCCACCATGCGGTTAAAAGTAGAAGGTTGTTGACATCCTGCACGATCATGTAAGCAAGGCATGTCAGAGGAGAGTCTGAGGATCATGTCGGCAACAACATAGGTACCAAGGGCGAGGGACGAAGAGAACCATTTTCCTGCTCGTTGAACGAGGCGGACCAATAGGCAAGGTTCTCGTCCATCGGTGGTTACCGGAATGTCATCATCAATAGTAATAGGGTCTTACTTACAGAGTGGTACGACGAGGTGCTTACTTAAGCAGGGGATTATCACTGCTTAGATTATATATATCCCAAGGATGGTCAAACAGACCCATGGAAAGGAAAATGTGATCATTAGGTTAAACAGAACAATGGAAAGGAAAAATGTGATCATTAGGTTAAACAGAACAATGGAAAGGAAAAATGTGTTTAAACACATATTTTCAGGGGTATATCCTTCCCAAGGATAAGCAGAGCATGATATCCATGACAGGATATAATGTAGAAAACCCTTTAGGTAAGGGGAGAGAAATTTCATGACATTACCCATACAACGGTGTTCGGATAATTGAGCAAGAAACATTTAGCATTGGGCTTCAATGTTCTTGTTGAAAATCGAGTAATACGTACATGCTTCGAGATAGCATTGACATGGCCTTCAGGTGAAGATCAGACTTTGGAATCACGAAGGATCCATCAGGAATAACTTGTAGAATCAGTATTACAATTCCCTCATGGATGAACGGATAACCTTGCTGAAAATGAAACTATAATGATAGGTCCTCCAGCCGGGGGGGGGGGGGGTGCTAGGCATGACATCATGCTACCGGGTCATCAAAGTATCAACATCATAACTCTTGGAAAGTTGTCCCAACCATCATATCTGACCGAGATTCAGATCCGATTGGTGAAAAGATACCTCAGGCTCAGGATACCTGAGAAGAAAAGGATGCAACGCAAATTGACGAGATGACATTGTAAGATTCTCGGGGAAATGGACTATGAAGTGGTTTCCGTTAACAAGAGTCCATCATTAACCCAAGGAGAGGACAAGGAGGTTTCTGGTGAACTCAACGGCAATTCACCGAGATTCCCAAAAGATGGGTTTCCTCAATTAAGTGAACAAGGAGGTAACATTTGTCGGATCAAATGATATAAGGAAGTATGCTCGAGGAAAACATACACAAGTAAACATTGGTTGAAAGGTGCGCCCGATGGGTTGGGTTGCACGACCAATGTCAGAATGGTGATTCAATAATCGATAGTCCAAGAATTTCACATCAAAGCAAGAGGCTTGTTAAAAGGGTAGAATTCGAACAGCACCGTTCACTTGTTGGTACACCGGTTGGAAGCAACACGGGGACCAAGAAAGAATGGTGATGGTGAGAAGCATCTCAATACCAAGAATTCCTTAAGAGGTGGAGCAGTCCTCACAACATCCTTGATATTAACAGATGGTAATACTCCAAGGTAAAGAAGAACAAATGCTGGATAGCAGGGTTCTCAAGGTTTACACAAAACACGAACAACTTGTGTTGAACGGAAGGCAATAAAGTGGTCGATGAGAACAGGAATCATCGAGGGGGAAGGATGGTATTACCCATCATGAATTCAATTGAATTCCTGGAAGAGCTCATAAGGTTGATGATCATCACGACACAATTGTCGAGAGATTTCATGCAGATGTAATCAATCGGTGGCGACATCAAGTCAAAGGAATGATGAGGCAAGAGGTTATTGGAACCATCATACGCCACAAACTCGAGATCAAGTTTGTTGTTCAAGATGGAACGATAAGACAAGGAAATCAACGTAAGCTTAGCTCAATCGTCGAAAGTTGTGCTCCGAGAAGAAGGACCGGTTAGCACAGTTAAAAACATCACCACAATGATATAGCCAAACAGGCTAGGGATGGCGTGGTCGGGTACAAGCTCGTACTTATAGAAGCTTACTGAAGAGTTGTTGAACCGTAGTGCGGACTCGGTTCAGTTATCGGGTTCTTTGAGTGTTCAACAACTCAGAGCCCGCGAAAAAGTGGAACGGGAAGGTAGCACTTGATGAAGAACTCATAAAAAGTTATGTAGTTCCATGATAATCCCGAGATACCAGAGGGTAATACTCGGTACAAGATCAAAGTAAAGGTTGGACTGGTGTATTGATCCATAGAAGACAATTGTTTTAAATTGTCCGAGAAATGAGATTGAAGAAGAACAATCATGGTCGTAACCACGATTGCAAAAGGCCAGATCCTAGATATAAGATGAACTTATACCAAAGAATAATTCATTTAAGAGAAGCTTTAATGATAAGATATACATCGTGTCCATGGGCATGAACACAAGTTCAAGGTCGACTCCCACTTCTCCAATGCAAATCCTTTCATTCACTTCTCACGTTCGATGAAGTTGCAGTGCTGAAAATTTTATCTCGCAAATACCAGAAGAGTATGACTCGTGAAAACTTTCGAGTTCACACATATTAAGGAGGGCATAGGTTCAATCCATCAAGGCATCTTAGGAACGATACCATCAACTGTGGGTAAATAACTCAAGCTCGGAGGTAGAGCATGGTTGACAAAGCAGAGGATACAATTTACCAAAGGCATTATGTATCAGAGGAAAGGCTCACAAGGTTATTGAATATGAAGGATGCTGACGGATAAAATCCAACAATGGACCTGATGGCCCACAAGGGGTCTGACGTGAGCATCAGTACTTAACTAGAGGAAGAAGAATGCAAGGAGATCAGATTATAGAAACAACTGACCAACTCAATTGTCAATTGCAAAGGAATTATGATTCCCAAATCAAGGGATCAGAAGCAATGCTCTGATTAGGGATGGATAAGTTGAACAGCCTTAGGGTACAATCAACGACAATTGGATTGGTCGAGAACCAATTCCAGTTAATAGAATGGCAGCTCAGCCAGAAAGGTAATTTATAAGAATCAATGATGATTATGGTATTCAGAAACATATTGAGTCAACAGACTCAAAATGATAATGACAAGGGATGTCAATATGACTACGAGACTTATGGGATTAACCATAATGCAAGCAAGCAAGAATTTCAAGAGCCAAAGGCTCCAGAGGATTCTCGGAAGATCGAATAGTATTTTGAAGAATTTTGTGTAACACATGAACAACAGGATGAGCGGATACCGACAAGTGCGTAGTATTTATTTGAGGGGTATTCATGTAGTAAGGAACTGCTAGGCAAGAAGCACAAAGTACTCTTTAACAATAGAGAAAACTTCGGGTATCTTGTATTAACAAGATCAATGGGGATGATAAATACGAATGGCAAGTGTAAGTAGTTATCCATACGGATTTATCGGTGGCCAGGAATAGCAAAAGTGATGGGCACAAAGTCTCGAGAGATCATCGAGAGTATCTTCGAATCTTCCGATTAGCGAGGCGATCATCTCAAGTGAGGGGCTCTCCGGAGAAAGTACTTGCGAGAACCTAAAGTTAGTTTTGTTTTAGCAAATGTGGTCACGGGATCCTAGGGTTAGTTAGTAACTTCGCTTAACCCGAGTAGAAGAGAGTTCAGAGTCCCAGAGTAAAGGTCGAGGAGTAAAAGATCCTAGTACCACCCGATGGCGACGTGGCCCGTAAGGCACACAGCCAAGTTAGTAAAAGTTTTGCAATGTCTAGACTCGACTTCGGCCAAGGAGTGTGGAAGGGGGATTCCTACAGGCAGCTGGCTCTGATACCAACTTGTGACGCCCTCGATTCAATCGTGCACTAATCATGCACGCAAATGTGTACGATCAAGATCAAGGACTCACGGAAGATATCACAACACAACTCTACAAAAAAATAAGTCATACAAGCATCATAATACAAGCCGGGGCCTCGAGGATCGAATACAAGTGCTCGATCATAGACGAAGTCAGCGGAAGCAACAATATCTGAGTACGAGACATAAGTTAAACAAGTTTGCCTTAAGAAGGCTAGCACAAACCGGGATACAGATCGAAGAGGAGCAGGCCTCCCGCTCGGGATCCTCCTAGCTACTCCTCGGTAAATCGCCGCGGGCTGCACGTAGTAGTAGGCACCTCGAGTAGTAGTCGCCATCGACGGTGGCGTCTGGCTCCTGGGCTCCATCGTCTGGTTGCAGCAATCGAGTAGAGATAGGGGGAAAAGGGGGAACAAGGCAACCGTGAGTACTCATCCAACGTACTCGCAAGCAAGCAAGGAGCTACACTACATATGCATGGATATATGTGTAAAGGCCATATCAGTGGACTGAACTGCAGAATGCCAGAATAAGAGGGGGATAGCTAGTCTTAACGAAGACTACGCTTCTGGACACCGGACTTGCGAGGGACAGAAGAGGACAACGGAAGTCCTCCAAGTAACATCATATAGCAATAATCCTACCCGGCAATCCCCTGCTCATAACCCTGAGCGAGAGCGACCACCGTTGTATCCGCACTTGGAAGGGTGTGTTTTATCAAGTATCCGGTTCTAGTTGTCATAAGCTCAAGGTACAACTCCAAGTCGCCCTGTTATCAAGATCACGGCTATCCGAATAGATTAACTTCCGCAGGGTGCACCATCTTACCCAGACGCTTGATCCCATTTGGCGGACACACTTTCCGGTCATGCCCGCC
This sequence comes from Aegilops longissima, assembly GCA_021605205.1. Taxonomy (NCBI): domain Eukaryota; kingdom Viridiplantae; phylum Streptophyta; class Magnoliopsida; order Poales; family Poaceae; genus Aegilops; species Aegilops longissima. The sequence continues at coordinate 47,770,379 of CM038679.1, forward strand.
GCAGAAGATCAACACGCCGCAGCCCCACCTAGGCACAACAGAGAGGCCAACACGCCGGTCTAAACCTAAGCGCCAGGGTGCGGGCCCATCGCCTGAAAGCACACCTGCACGTTATGCGACGCTGCCGAAGCGACCTAGCCCATCAGCGCTCCAGTCCAATCCGTAGCGCGCCGCCCGTCGCCGACGTCTCAAGTACTTCGGCTGATACCACGACGCCGGGATACCCATAACTACTCCCGCGTAGATGGTTAGTGCGTATAAGCTCGTAGCCAACCCAGATCAAATACCAAGACCTCGTTAAGCGTGTTAAGTAATCGCGAACGCCGAACAGGGCCAGGCCCACCTCTCTCCTAGGCGGTCTCAACCTGCCCTGTCGCTCCGCCATAAAGTAATAGTCGGGGGCCGTCGGGAACCCAGGCCCACCTCTACCGGGATGGAGCCACCCGTCCTTTCAGCCCCCATCTCCGAACAGTACCACGGGTAATGTAATAGTGTAAGGTATATAGTATATACCCGTGATCAACTCCCGAGTGATCACGGCCCTATAGTATAGCACGGCAGACGGACAAGAATGTAGGGCCACAGATGAAAGTACTAGCATCCTATACTAAGCATATAGGATTGCAGGTAAGGTAACAACAGAAGTTACAAGGACAGGCTATGCAACAAAGATAGGAGTATCTCGAAAACAGAATATGCTATACTACTCTAATGCAAGCAGATAGAGAAGAGTAGGCGATATCCGTGATCAAGGGGGGCTTGCCTGGTTGCTCTGGCAAGAGAGAGGGTCGTCAACACCGTAGTCGAATCGCCAGCAGCAGATCGGTCTCGTAGTCTACCGGAGAGAAGAGGGGAAGAAACAATGAATACAAGTAAACAGATGCATATCGATGCATGACATGCCAAGAAGCGATGCTAGGCGTGCCCTAACGTGGTATGAGGGGGGTCTTGGTTAAGGAAACATCCGGAAAGTATTCCGTGTTTCGCTTTTTGACAGATGAACCGGAGGGGAAAGTTGCATGTTGGCTATGCTAGGGGTGTGTGGCGGATTTAACGGGTTGTGTATTCAGATTCGCCTCGTTGTTCGAGCAACTTTCATGTACAAAGTATTTTCATCCGAGATACGGTTTATTTTATATGATTTTTCAAGTTTATAGTATTTCTATGATTTTCTGGAATATTTTACTTAATCTAATCCGAATTTGACCAAGTCAATTTGACTAGTCAAAAGGAGGATGTGGCCCACATGTCTTTGAGACATAATTTAATTGATGGATAAACTAAAATGGAGGGTTAAATTAACATAGGGGGCCACATGTCATAGGCTAGCAATTATCCAAAGTACTAATTAGTCTAACTACTCATTAGCTACTAACCTAAATAGTGCCGGTCACATCCAGAGACGCAGCCGGCCACACACAGGCTGCACACACACACACACACACACACACACATCACACAAGCACACAGGGCCGGCCAGAGGCACACAGCCGGCCACACACGGCGCACACACACAATGCTAGGGAGTAACTCTATTCCTTTTAACACAAGATAGCATTTTGTGATTTTTGTAGGATTTAATCCAGGCGACTTTTGGATTTAGTCCAATGGAGAGAATTGAACCCTGGCAAGTGTACTACACGCCCATATAAATATTTCCCATAATAAATATTGCTTTGCTGTTGTTTTGCAGCTACACAAAGGGCTAATCAGTGTTACAGAAGCAAAGCTAGCCAGCCTTCAAAGAATATTCAGCAGCTACTGTAGTATTAAGCAAAGCAGCAGCGACAGGAGCTCGGCGACGCGAAAGGGCTGAGGCCGGCCGACACGCTGGCAGCGGGCGCTGGACTCGCCAAGAGCAGCTGGGCACGACGAAGCGTGGCTCGTGAGCAGCAATACGCAGCAACAACAGATCGTGGACGGTCTCGGGCGAGCTCGAGGTTGAGTGCAGGGAGCACGGCAAAGGCGAGTTAGGGGCGGAGTTGGCCTCCTGGTGTGTGCCAAGCACATCTACGTGCTCGGTTGAGCCGAACAGCGACGACGACGGCACGGGCGGAGGCGAAGCTCCGGACACTGGCGGGCAGCTAGGCTACTGGTAGCGGAAAAGATGCGCGAAGAGAGGGGAAGAAGCGGCGCTCACCGGGTGGCTCAAGTTGGCCGGCGAAAGATTAGGAGCGCAGAGGCGAGGCGGATCGACGCGGTTGCAGCGGCGTCGGTCGAAGGAAGGGCGCGAGGAGATGGAGGAGTTGCGCTGCTCCCCGTGACGAAGTAGAGTGCCACAGCGAAGGAGTCGAGGTCGCTGGAGCTCCTGAACCGGCCGCAGTGATGGGTGGGCCTTGGTGGCAGCAGCGATGGCGCGCGACGAGAGACGGATCTGGAGGAGGGAAGAGGCGGAGAGAGCGAGGCGAGCGACAAGCGAGTGGGGGGGGGGGGGTAGGATCGCGTGGCGCCCTTATCCCCTCCGGGCGTCGGCGTGGCAGCGCGGGGAGGTGCGCCCGGTCCGACGGGGACGAACGGGAGCGCCCCGGTCGGCTGTACAGGGAAAGGAGGCGACCGACGGAGTTAGGTGGGCCAGCTGGCTGAGCTGGGCCGTGGCCCAGGGGCTTCTCTTATTTATTTAACCTTTTGGATCTCTTGTCTTTTTTTTAATTACATTTCTATTTTTCTTTTAGTTTCATTTTATTTATTTATTTTACTTTTGTAAAACATAATTTTTAGCATCTAAATTAGTAGTAATAATTAGGCCACTGCCACAAAAGTTTAACACTACAATAAAATAGATTTGTATTTGTTTTATTATTAAAGGCATTTAATAATTGCTTTTAGCCCATGTTTTAATTAGTTAAGGGCATTAAACCACTTCGCAAAGATGTTGGTTCACAGCCATAATTAGTTATGCAATATTTGCCACACTTTGCACATTTTAGTTTGCATGTTTGAGAATTTTAAATTTTGACTTTAATTTGAATTTGGAATTTGAATTGTGTTTGAATGCAAAGGGGGATTAGTAATAGTAAGAGTGGTGACATGGCACCATTAACATGGGATTACTGTAGCTTAATTATCCAGGCGTCACAGTTTTATTTTAAAAAGCCGGTTTAGTTACGGGTTTTATTGGTTTAGTTAGCGGTTTAGTTAGACCGGCCCGATCGGTTTATTTTCTGTTAACCGCGGGCGCGTTTTAGTTATTTGACGCCCGAGCGTTAGATAATCCATTAGCGCCAAATTTTCTTTTTAATTATATTTTCGTTTCTGTTTTTTTACCGAATAGTTTCAGTTTTGTAAAATCCATATCTTTTAGGTTACTTAATATTTTTAATTGATTCTTTTTTTGTTGGTTTGAAAATTTGTTGTAGTTTCGGTAGAAAATATGTTTAGTCATGTTAAAATTATTAGAAATTGTTTTATTTTAGTTTTAGACAGATTAGTAATTCTGCTATAAAATGAGTTAGGATTATTTTATTTTAGTGATTCTTTTTGTCACTACTTTGTTTTGACCTTGCCTAACTGTAGGAATTTATTTGGGCATTTTAGATTTAATAAAAAATAGTTTTAATCAAAATCTTGTGGTTCTTATTTATTTAACTAGCTACTGTTTTCCTATTGTTTTATTTAGCAAATAATTTTATTTTTCCTATGTGATAGTTTATTCTAGGTTAGTTTCTGTAACTTTAGAACATGAACTTTTATTTACAATAACTAAAATTTTTATGTTATTTTTTTCTTGCTAGGATTGTTATAGGCATAATAGGAGCTCTATAATAGCTTTTGATGTGATTCTTTTTGCTCCTAGTTGCGTGATGTTTTCTCTTCTGTTAGTTAGCAAAAAACCCATGCTTAGGTTCTGTTAAGAAAAATTTGGTTGTGTAAAACTATTTCTTGGTTGTTGTTTGATGTGGGGAAAACATTGATTTGGATTTCTTCGAGTTTTCTTTGGGTTTTGGTTCGATTGTTTTGTGTATTTTATGTTAGCATGCTGTTATGTTAAGTGATTGTATGCTTATACGATTGTTGTTTGCTTCGGTAGAATTTCCGGAGTGCGAAGCTTGCTATCACGAGTCCCTAGCTTTCGAAGATCGTCAGCAAGGCAAGTCATTGATCATATTTTCTTTTACTATGCCTATGATTTTATTTGCATTAGAATTATACCTCCCCACCATGCATGCAGTAGGAGAATTTTGAGTTATGTTCTTGAGTAGTATCATGAGGTAGGATGAAACCAATCCCCCTTGTTACCATGGCCCGGGACGAAGTATTTTATTTTGCTATGCTCGTAGATGGGGTTGGTTGAGTGATTCATAAGGGAGATGTGAGAGTCAAGATGATGACAACCCCATGACTTCAAGCTCAAGATGGACTTCAAAATTCACTACTGGGTGGAGGACGGTTGACGGGCACCTGAGAAAACCAGCGGTTGGCGGGATGCATGGAGAAGCGCCATGACATCTTGCGGAAAGCTTCACCCAGCCACGAAGAGACGGATGGATACCCCATTGACCGGAAGCTTAGCTGTGCAGCCGCAAGCCATTATGGGCTCTGGCTTGGTCGACCCTAGGTGTGACTCTGGCCGGACGGTGCTACGAGATGTAGAAGAACGGTAGGATTGGATGGGTACCGGCGGTGGCGGAGGAACTCTTCTGAAGACCCTGTTGCTCATCCGCCTTCAAACACCAGAAGTGCGAAGACTTAAAGGAGGGAACGATTCTTGGGTAAAGTGCATAAACCTCTGCAGAGTGAAGATCTAATCGGTTAGCCGTGTCCCGATTCTGGACAATTTGAGCCTCTGGAACTTGGAGTATTTCGGATATCTCAACACCAAACTTAATAAATTAATTGAGGGGATTATTTAATAATTGGGAATGAGACATTGGTTGGCGGAACCATCTCAATAAACTACCAAAATTTTGTAGTATTTGCAAACAAGTCCTTGTTGTAGGGAAAACTGGCTTTTCACAAAACAAAGAAACTTAGAGCCCCTGACCAAATTGCATATAGTGTTAGTAATTTTTTTGTTGTTCTCTCTTCATGACTTGCCAGCATATTCAAAATGCTGATTCCACACGGCTGCAACGCCTTATGTTGCAGAGGAGTTTTCCGATCAGGAGTGAGGCTACGATCCACGCTTGGCGATTGCCCTTTGGAGTCGGATGGACTCGCTTATTCTTCTACGCCCGCAGCTTTATTTAGTTTATTTCTCATGAGTTGGCCTTCGCCAATTTATTCTATTGTAATAAAGACTCGATATGAGAATCGTGTAATAAATTCAGGTGTGATTGAACTTTGATTATTTCATCAATGTCTTGTGTGTGCAAAGATGATCTTGGGATGGTACAGCTACACGAGACTTGACCGATTTTGGGTCGGGTCGCTCTGAGAGATGGTATCGAGCACACGCTGACCGTAGGACGAACCCCTAGGATCGGAAAGCCATAGGAAGAGACTATTTATTTTATGTCCTTATCATTCCGTAATTCTCCCCTGCTCATTTTCGACTTCTCTCCGATTTTCAACATTCTAGATGGCGCGAATTCACCCCAGTTACGCTACGGAGTTTTGCCAACCAGATGAGACGATGCCTCTCGGTAAGAAGCTTGTTCAGATCGTGAAGAAGCTGAAGATTGCTCTGCCTCAATCACCGGAAGCCTACCAATGCACTTCCGACGGATACCCGCCACAGGATTGAGGTGCACATTCTAGGAGGACCTTGGAGGACATTGAGCCCATTGACTTTGAGTTTACTGATTTCAATTGGATCCTCGGAAGAGACATGGCGATTTATCGTGCACTTGGACATCTCGAGAAGAGTACAGGCCGAGCTCGACCCATCGACTCGCCATGATTTCTCGCAGAGCTAGGAATGGAGATATCATCCGTGCCAGAGGACGACTCCATTCTCTCATATGTCCAAGACTTGGAGTGTCTCCTCAGAAACGGGAGATCCGACTCGCCAGAACTCAAAGGTACACAGAGGCTGTTGTTCCGTGAACTGAACTGGAGGAGAAAGCACACGCAGACTTCCTTGACTATGAAGAAGAAATCAAGGATTTCATGGAGAGAGTCGACAAGCTGAAGATGGATATTGCCGCATTAGAGGAGAAGATGGACTTGGGAGAAGACCTTTTTCCGAGTGGAGATGATGGACCCCTCGTGAGCAATGACCAGGATTATGAAGAGAGCTCCACTGAAGGAAGCCGCAAGAGGAGGCGCCGCAACAGAGGACGCCACACCGGAGGACGCCGCACCAGAGGACGCAAGGATAATTGATGAAGACATTTAGTCGACCGCCATGTTATTTTATTTTAAATCGATCAGTTAGGCCGTTATTTTCGATTAGTCGTGAAATTTGTAATCCGAGATTGAACCATGTTTGAGTTGATTGAATAAATGATTGGTGTGATTATGATTGTGCATTCATATGGGTAGTGATATTTTCTCATTAGACCCTTGATCTATTCTAATTTTCTCATCCACTCCAAAACACGGATGCCTCCGAGACGTGACCCGGTTTCAACTTTCCGCGGAGCTCACCCGGCTGATCCAGCAGCAGAATGCCCTCATGCAGATGCTCATCCGTAACCATAACAACAACAACAACAACAATCCACCGCCACCACCCCTGCTGACAACTTGACCCGCTTCCTAAGGCTGAATCCGCCGGTGTTCTCTAGCAGACCGAGCCGATTGTGGCCGGCGATTGGCTCCGCAAGGTCGGAAGGAGTTAGCCAACGCTGGATGCACAGATGCAGAGAAGGTGCGCTTTGCCGCACATCAACTTGATGGACCTGCAGCCTCTTGGTGGGAGAACTACACCGCCACTTATCCCATCGCCACCATCAGTCTGAAGAAGCGTGAGTTCCACAACTTACGCTAGGGGAACCGTACTGTGGGGCAGTACGTGGATGAGTTCAGCAAGTTAGCTCACTATGCCCCGGATGATGTGGCCACAGATGCCGCAAAACAGGAAAAGTTTCTCGAGGGACTCGATGACGAGCTGGGTATGCAGCTTATGGTGGCTACCTTCAACAACTACCAGGAGCTGGTAGACAAGGCCACCATACTTGAAGGCAAGCAGCAGCAGATTGATAGCGCAAGCGGAAGTATGGCTGGGAAGTACAACTCGAGCTCAGCGAAGCCCGTTATGCCCCATACTGGAGGGCATACCCATCACACCCATGGAGGACATAATCATGGAGGAAATAACCATGGAGGAAATGGGAACAACCGCAACCCGACAACAAGACAAGCAATGGAAACGGCAATGGCAACCAAAGATCGTCTGCCTACGGCTCGTAAAGATCTGAGTCACATCACTGCTTCAAGTGCCGGAAAACAGGGCACTATGCCACCGACGCCCGGAGGCCAAGCAGAGGAATGGAAACGACAATGGAAGCTCAGCAAAGAAGCCCAACCCTTTTCCTCGTGCTCAGGTGAACCACATTGACGTGGAGGACGTCTATGATCAGCCGGAACAACGTGGTTAGTAAGTTTTATTAAATTCACACCCAAGATTGGTACTCTTTGATTCGGTGCAACGATTCATTCATATCAAGGGTAGTTGTGGAAAAGTACGGGTTGCCCACTAGAACCCTTAGAAGCCCTCTTCACGTCGGGTTCGCAGAGGAGAAATGATGGCAGGCTTAGGCTGTCATGCAACCCTCAACATCGGAAACCATAAATTTCCCGCAGACCTCATAGTATTGGAAACCCAGACCTTGGATGTAATCCTAGGCATGGATTGGTTGACAAAGTTTGAAGGAAACATAGACTGTGCTCAAGAAGTCGATTACGCTCACCACCCGGAGCGTAAGAGGATCAAGTATGTATCCGACGTAACCCGATGAAGAATCAGGTGAATTCCCTCACGGGAGTTGTTCAGGAGGAAGTGCCAGTAGTGCAAGATTTTCCCGATGTGTTTCCGGAGGAATTACCAGGAATGCCACCGGACAGAGACATTGAATTTCTGATTGAGTTATTGCCCGGCACAGCCCCAATATCCAAGAGACCCTATCGGATGCCCCCGAACGATTTAAAAGAGATCAAGAATCAAATTAATGAGCTATTGGAGAAAGGATATATTCGGCCAAGCTCGTCACCTTGGGGAGCCCCAGTTCTTTTGGTAGAGAAGAAGGATGGAACCCTGAGAATGGTTGTGGATTATCGTTCGTTGAACGACGTGACCATCAAGAACAAGTACCCTCTGCCGATGATTAATGACCTATTTGATCAGCTAGTTGGAGCCAAGGTATTCTCCAAGATCGATCTTCGATCGGGGTATCATCAGTTGAAGATCCGTGAAAAGGATATACCTAAAACAGCATTCACCACCAGGTATGGTTTATATGAGTATACCGTCATGTCATTCGGATTGACTAATGCCCCTGCATACTTCATGAATTTGATGAACACGGTATTTATGGAATATCTGGACAAGTTTGTCGTGGTGTTCATCGATGATATACTGATTTTCTCCAAGAGCGAGGAAGAGCATAAGGAACATTTGCGTCTAGTTCTGGAGAAACTCCGAGAACATCAGTTGTATGCCAAGTTCAGTAAATGTGAATTTTGGCTGAAGGAAGTCGGATTCCTTGGACATGTTATTTCAGGAGAAGGAATAGCAGTAGACCCCGCCAAGGTTGTATCAGTCACCGATTGGCAGTCGCCCACCTCAGTCAAGGAGATCCGCAGTTTTCACGGACTCGCGGGATATTATCGGAGGTTTATTGAGAATTTCTCGAAGATTGCCAAGCCCATGACTGAGCTGTTGAAGAAGGACGCCATGTACATTTGGACCGAGGATTGTGAAGCCAGCTTCCAGGAATTGAAGAAACGTTTGGTTACAGCCCCAGTGCTGATTTTGCCGGACATACACAAGGACTACCAGGTATATTGTGACGCTTCTCGTCAGGGACTCGGAGGAGTACTCATGCAGGAAGGAAAAGTTGTAGCTTATACCTCCATACAGCTACGACCACACGAGATGAATTATGCCACACATGATTTGGAGTTAGCAGCAGTAGTGCATGCACTCAAGACCTAGAGGCATTTTCTTATCGGAAACCGTTGTGATGTTTACACAGATCATAAGAGCTTGAAGTATATTTTCACGTAGAAAGAGTTGAACCTCAGGCAGAGGAGATGGCTAGAGTTAATCAAGGACTATGACATGAGATTGCATTACCACCCAGGAAAGGCTAATGTTGTAGCAGATGCTTTGAGCCGTAAGAGTTATGTGAATACTCTTATAGCGGAGGATTACCCAGGATTTAGTCGATGACCTCGAGACCTTCGATTGGAGATAGTTCCGAGAGGATATGTTGCAGCTCTGGAAGTTCAGTCCACTTTGGCGAAAGAATTCGTGAAGCCCGTAAGTCGGACAAGGAAATTGATGAGATAAAGAAAAGGATGAATGAAGGAAAAGCTAAAGGGTTTCGTAAGGATGAATACGGAGCTATATGGTTCGAGGATCGATTTATGTACCCAATGATCCCGAACTCAGGAAGCTAATTCTTCAGAGGCTCATGATTCACCGTACTCGATTCACCCGGTAACACCAAGATGTATCTGGATTTGAAGGAAAGTTTCGGTGGACAGGTATGAAGAAGGATATTGCCGAGCACGTAGCAGATGCGATGTTTGCCAGCGAGTAAAGGCGGAACATCGAAGCCAGCAGGGTTACTTCAACCTTTGCCGATTCGAGTGGAAATGGGAGAAACTTGGAATGGATTTTATCACAGGATTACCCAGACCCGCTCAGGTTATGATTCCATCCGGTAGTGGTTGATCGATTGACCAAGGTAGCTCATTTCATCCTCAGAAGACTACCTATACCAGCGCTAAGTTAGCTAAGATATACATGACCAGGATCGATGTCCGCATGGAGTTCCAAGGAGTATCACGTCGGAGAGGAACACAATTTACCTCAAAGTTTTGGAGTCGGTTGCATGAAACTTTGGGTACGAGGCTGGAGTTTCAGACAGCTTTTCATCCGCAGCAGATGGACAGACCGAGAGAGTCAACCAGATCTGGAGGACATGTTGAGAGCTTGTGCGCTAGACTATGGGTCTAGCTGGGATGATAATTTACCATACGCGAGTTCTCGTACAATACAGCTTATCGACCGGTCGAAGATGGCCCCTTCCAAGCTCTATACGGAAGGAGGTGCAGAACACCATTGCTGTGGGATGGTGTTGGAGATCGAAAACTTTTCGGTCCCGATCTTATCAGAGATTCCGAAGAGAATGTCAAGCTGATTCGAGATAGACTCAAGGTAGCTCAGTCGAGACAGAAGAGTTATGCCGACAGTAAACGCAAGGAAGTAACTTACGAAGCGGGAGACCGGGCATACCTTCGTGTGTCCCCACTTCGTGGAATCAAGAGGTTCGGTGTTAAAGGAAAGTTAGCACCCCGGTTCATTGGCCCCTACAAAATCCTCGAACATCGTGGAGAAGTTGCTTACAAGTTGGAATTGCCGGAAGGATTGTCCGGAGTTCATGATGTCTTCCATGTTTCTCAGCTGAAGAAATGCCATGCCGACATGGCCGATATTCCGTTGAGAGACACAGTGCCCCTAGAGGCCATACAGCTCGACAGTGATCTGACTTATGAGGAGAAACTCGTCCAATTCTCGAGACTACGAACAAAGTCACCCGCAGCAAGATCATCAAGTTTTGCAAGGTCTTTGTGGAGTCATCATTCGAGGAGGAAGCCACCGGGAGCGAGAAGAAGACCTCCGCCGAGACCACCCGCACCTATTTGTTAGTTAACCCGAATCTCGAGGGCGAGATTCATCTTAAGGTGGGTAGGTTTGTAACATCCCATATTTCCCATTTGGAATGTTTTACAATTATAGCTAAGCATCTATGCATTACTGTTTGAAATTGAGTGACATTTGAAGTTTCAGAAGATTTTGAGTTTGATGGAATTTGAATTCAAATTGGCAGTTGAAATTTATTTCAAATCAATGCCTGACAAATACTTGAGAAAAAGTATGAGAGGAGTAAACATGACACTCCAAATATGTCAGAAGAAAACTTTTCCAAAAAGTTTGAATTCAAATCTGATTTTATTTGGGATTTCTAGAAAATGATTTTTTTTAAAGTTTGAGTTTTGCCCCTGGAAAAATGTTCAAATTGTAGGGAATTTTCCCATGATCATCTTGATATATATATGTCCTATATAAAATATATATATATATATATATATATATTCCCCCTCTCCTAATTCAAAAAATAGAAAAAAAAACCCAGGCCGGCCAGCCAACTGCCTGCCCAGCCAGCCGAGGCACCCACCAGTGCAGCCCGGCCCGAGCCCGGCTAGCGCCGAGCCGGCCTGCCCGAGCCGACCCGACCGAACTCCCTCCCCCTCGGTCGCCCGACCGAACCCTCACCTCCCTCTCCCGCTGACGCCCCGGACCCACTTCTCCCTTTCCCCTCGCCCACGCCACTCCACGCCAGCACAACCGCCGCCGCCGCCGGAATCCCGAGGATCCTGGGATCGCCTCCCCGATTCGCCCCCTCCTCCAAGCCGGTCCCCCCTATACCCCCCCTCGACCCGTTCCGCCCCCTCGCCGCGCCCGAAACGATCTCCCCTCACCGCAATCGCTCGCCGGAGCCGTTCCGCCCCCGCCGCGCCATTACCGCCCCACCGCTCGTCTCCGACCCCCTCGCCGCCGCCCGAGACCACCTCCGAACTCCCCTCGCTCGTCCGCATCTTCCCATGCTCTCCGCCGTCGTCCCCGACCACCGGAGCCACCGCGTCGTCGCCGCCCGAGCCGCCGTCGCCGTCGACCACCGCGGTAAGCCACCGGAATCCCCTCCGTCGTCCGATCTGAAATCTATGCGCTAGATTAGATCACCCGAAGGGGTATGTTTTATTTTAAAAAGCCGGTTTAGTTACGGGTTTTATTGGTTTAGTTAGCGGTTTAGTTAGACCGGCCCGATCGGTTTATTTTCTGTTAACCGCGGGCGCGTTTTAGTTATTTGACGCCCGAGCGTTAGATAGGCCCATTAGCGCCAGATTTTCTTTTTAATTATATTTTTGTTTCTGTTTTTTTAACGAATAGTTTCAGTTCTGTAAAATCCATATCTTTTAGGTTACTTAATATTTTTAATTGATTCTTTTTTTGTTGGTTTGCAAATTTGTTGTAGTTTCGGTAGAAAATATGTTTAATCATGTTAAAATTATTAGAAATTGTTTTATTTTAGTTTTAGACAGATTAGTAATTCTGCTATAAAATGAGTTAGGATTATTTTATTTTAGTGATTCTTTTGTCACTACTTTGTTTTGACCTTGCCTAACCGTAGGAATTTATTTGGGCATTTTAGATTTAATTAAAAAATAGTTTTAATCAAAATCATGTGGTTCTTATTTATTTAACTAGCTACTGTTTTCCTATTGTTTTATTTAGCAAATAATTTTATTTTTCCTATGTGATAGTTTATTCTAGGTTAGTTTCTGTAACTTTAGAACATGAACTTTTATTTACAATAACTAAAATTTTTATGTTATTTTTGTCTTGCTAGGATTGTTATAGGCATAATAGGAGCTCTATAATAGCTTTTGATGTGATTCTTTTTCTCCTAGTTGCATGATGTTTTCTCTTCATTAGTTAGCAAAAACCCATGCTTAGGTTCTGTTAAGAAAAATTTGGTTGTGTAAAACTATTTCTTGGTTGTTGTTTGATGTGGGGAAAACATTGATTTGGATTTCTTCGAGTTTTCTTTGGGTTTTGGTTCGATTGTTTTGTGTATTTTATGTTAGCATGCTGTTATGTTAAGTGATTGTATGCTTATACGATTGTTGTTTGCTTCGGTAGAATTTCCGGAGTGCGAAGCTTGCTATCACGAGTCCCTAGCTTTCTAAGACCGTCAGCAAGGCAAGTCATTGATCATATTTTCTTTTACTATGCCTATGATTTTATTTGCATTAGAATTATACCTCCCCACCATGCATGCAGTAGGAGAATTTTGAGTTATGTTCTTGAGTAGTATCATGAGGTAGGATGAAACCAATCCCCCTTGTTACCATGGCCCGGGACGAAGTATTTTATTTTGCTATGCTCGTAGATGGGGTTGGTTGAGTGATTCATAAGGGAGATGTGAGAGTCAAGATGATGAAAACCCCATGACTTCAAGCTCAAGATGGACTTCAAAATTCACTACTGGGTGGAGGGCGGTTGACGGCACCCTGGAGAAAACCAGCGGTTGGCGGGATGCATGGAGAAGCGCCATGACATCTTGGAAAGCTTCACCCAGCCACGAAGAGACGGATGGATACCCCATTGACGGAAGCTTAGCTGTGCAGCCGCAAGCCATTATGGGCTCTGGCTTGGTCGACCCTAGGTGTGACTCTGGCCGGACGGTGCTACGAGATGTAGAAGAGCGGTAGGATTGGATGGGTACGGCAAGTGGCGGAGGAACTCTTGGAAGACCTGTTTGTTCATCCCGTCTTCAAACACCGTGAAGTGCGAAGACTTAAAGGAGGGAACGATTCTTGCGAGTAAAGTCGCAAACCTCTGCAGAGTGAAGATCTAATCGGTTAGCCGTGTCCCCGGTTACGGTCAATTTGAGCCTCTGGAACTTGGAGTATTTCAGATATCTCAACACCAAACTTAATAAATTAATTGAGGGGGTTATTTAATAATTGGGAATGAGACATTGGTTGGCGGAACCATCTCAATAAACTACCAACATTTTGTAGTATTTGCAAACAAGTCCTTGTTGTAGGGAAAACTGGCTTTTCGCAAAACAAAGAAACTTAGAGCCCCACACCAAATTGCATATAGTGTTAGTAATTTTTATTGTTGTTCTCTCTTCATGACTTGCGGCATATTCAAAATGCTGACCTACACGGCTGCAACGTCTTATGTTGCGAGAGGAGTTTTCGATCGGGGAGTGAGGCTACGATCCACGCTTGGCGATTGCCCTTTGGAGTCGGATGGACTCGCTATTCTTCTACGCTTCGCAGCTTTATTTAGTTTATTTCTCATGAGTTGGCCTTGGCGAATTTATTCTATTGTAATAAAGACTCGATATGAGAATTGTGTAATAAATTCAGGTGTGATTGAACTTTGATTATTTCATCAATGTACTGTGTGTGCCAGCATGATCTTGGGATGGTACAGCTACACAGAGACTTGACCGATTTTGGGTCGGGTTGCTACAATTACTTTCTTGGGAACACGGGGGATGTCAGACGGTTGCCATGCAAACACATCAACATTCGCCCGCAGGAAAGCAACGAGCTCGCCTTCCTATTTAGGGTCTAGAGTGGCACTGGATGGTGAAGGTATCACCAGTGCCGTCCTCCTTGGGGGCACCTTCTTGGTCTTCGGCGGAGCTGCCATCATCTTCTTGCACTTGCGGTGGAGCTCGATGGTGCGTCCTCGGCGGTAGCGCAGCACTTGAAGAAGTGCGCTTGCGGAGTGGGCATCGAGGCTCTTGCCGGACTTGGTGGTCTTCTTCTTCCCCGGAGCTTCAATGACAAGTGATTTGCTATCGTGCAGCTGCTGCATCCGGTAAATCTTGTCGGCGCAGATAAGAGCATCTTTCTTGTCGCCATGAACAGAAATGACACTTATCGGGCGGGCATCTTGAGCAAATTGTATGCATAATGAGAGGCTGCCATGAACTTGGCGAGTCTTTGGATTTGCCAAGTATCCCATTGTAGGGCAATGGGAAATCAGCAACGTTGAATGTGACCCTCTCGTTCTGAAATTCAGCTCGATGCCAAATGTTACCGCAACGTGATCTTCCCTTCGGCTTGCTCCTTCTGGGTTGATTCCTTGGAAAGTGCCAGTCTCTTCGAGCTCGCTGTCAGGGATCTGAAGCTTCTGGAGCACTGCGGATGAGATCAGGTTTAAGCCGGCCCCGCTGTCAACTAACATCTTGGTGACCTTGAGGTTGCGGATAGTTGGTGAGACCAACATTGGCAAACACCCGACCGCAGTTACGCGATCAGGGTGGTCCTCAATATCAAAGATGATAGGCGTCTTGGACCACTTCGAGGTCACGTGACTCTACGGATGGTTCTGCTGCATTAACCTCCCGCATCCATTGTTTGAGTTGGCGGTGTGAGGTATGCAGAGAAGCACCACCATCAACGCAGAGAACCTTTGTTGCCTTCTGAAACTCCTGCTCATCAGCTTCATCATCTTCCATATCTTCATCATCATCTTCGTCTTCATCCTTGTCGCGGCCGCGGGGAGGTCTGTCTCCTTGCCGCTGCTTGGCCTTGCCTTGGCGTCCTCCCGGCGGGTCTCTTCTTGCTAGCTGCCCTGCACCTTCTGGGCCTTCTCCTTGTCTCTCGCTCGTACTCAGCCTTCAGCAGTTCAACAAGCTGCTCGATTTTCTTGCAGCTCTGGAGGTCATGGCCCTTAGTGCGGTGAATCTTCTGATCTTGTTTGTTGGAGCTGTCACGCTTGTCGGCGCCGCCACAGCTTGGCGGTCGGTGTCGGCGGCAACCTCCTTGCGAGCCACCAACCTTGGCCTTCTTGGCGCCACTTCCGTTGCGGACTGCTCGACAACTAGTACCTCTTTGCTCTTCTTCTTTCGTTGTTCCGCCGCTCTTCTTTGCCGGGCGGTTTCCTCCTTGTCCGATCCTACTCCTGCATTCTCTCCTCGAGTCTTCTTCCTTCTTGAAACGTGCACACTTGTCGGCGGGGCATATAGCTCCTCGGCGTCCTTGACTTTACACATCGCCATCTCCTCCCTCATCCTGCGGTTCCGCGCGTTCGATGAAACGCGCTGATCACCTTGGCGGGGTGGGCGTGCAGGATGTTGTAGTGCCACACGGCTGAATCTCTGAATGAACTTGCGCAGAGACTCTCCTTCCTTCAGGCGAGCAGGTGAAGGTCACTCTCTTGGCCATGAGGCTTGTGGCACTTTGTGAAGGCGCCGACAAACCGATGGCATAGATCTGCCCAAGAAGATATGGAACTGTCCGGCAAGTGCATGAGCCAAGATCGACATTGGCTTGAGTACCAGCGGGAAGTAGTTAGCGAGGATCTTGTCGTCTCGTCCCCCCGCAGCCTGCACCGCAATGGTGTAGATCTTGAGAACTCCGATGGGTGTGTCCTGCCATCATACTTCTCGCACATCTGGTTTGAAGTTTTTCTTGTCAGACCCTTTGGACTTGCCGCAGCTCACGAGTGAGCGCAGGCAACCTACGCGTCTGGCAAGTCGCTGGTTCCCCGGTGCATGCATGTCAACAGCAGGCCCAGCGCGCTGGTCGGATTGACGCCGCGCTTCTCTTCGGCGCTCGATGCGAGTTCGAGCGTCTTCTTGTTGCCGTTCTTGAAGAAATTGGCGCTGATCACGGCGAGCTCGCGGATCCGATGACGCGGTGGAGTCGCTGTCGAGGTGGATCCGAGGAGCTGGTGATTTTGGCCTTCGGGATGGAGAGTGCATGGTGGTTGCACCACCATAGGTTTCGTCGCCACCGGCTCATGCCTTGTCGTCTCGCCGCGGCAAGGACACAGTTGGTTGCCGCGGAGTGTCGCCGTTGGCAAAGCCGATGAGACTCTGGATGGTGGCCCTCCATTCGTCGACCTTGTCGGCCGTTGGAGGGTAGTCTAGAAGCAGTTGGGCTCTCGCCAAGGCTTCCGCTGGAGTGGTGGGTGGCAATGGCGGACGACGCGAGGAACGGGACATGCTCGGACTTCTAACCAAGTTAGAAGGAGCAGCATCCTGCCTAGGCGATCGTACTCCACTCGTACCAGCATACTGACGTGCATGCTGGTCTCGAGGGCTTCGGGATCCTCCAGCTTGGCCTTGATCCAACGAGCGTATGGCGCTGCGAGCACCATGACGCTGTCGGTCCCGCGCCTCCGAGATGGGCGCTGATGCGATCCGGACGCCGAGGTCTGCGCCGCCTTGTCCTTGGACTTGGCAGCGTCGTGGGCTCCCTCGACGACGCCGGTTCCTCCGCCAGCGTCTTCCCCACCACTCGTCAGCTCCGGTGGTGGTGGGTTTGACGCGGACGGCTCTGCCGCCATGAAGCCTTCTTCTTGGTGGCATGTTGATGAAGATGATGAAGATGTTGCTCGTGTGCACGCCGGATCAGGTTCACACAGCCTCGACGCCCCCTACCTGGCGCGCCAAAGATGTCGGGGAAGCTGATCGTGACCCACGAACACCTATGGGACCTGGCGGCCCGAGTCCCTTGTGGTTCGGAGGGGGGCGAAGATTGCACAAAGAGCAGAACGAGGCGATGCACACGAGCGGTTTACCCAGCTTCGGAGCTCTCCAGAGAGATAATACTCCTACTGCTGCTTGGTTGATTGTATTCTTGCTATGGAGCAATGAGAGCTACAAAACCTAGCTTGAGTGAGTGTAGTCTCGAATGAGTCGAATGAACGAATGGGCGAACCCTTTCTACGTTGCACATGGGCCTCCTTTTATAGGCTCAAGGGGTCACCACGGTGGCAGCGTGACGAGGGTACAAATGGAAAAACAGTAGTTGGTACACCGACTTGCGAGGTATCTGGTGTATATACCTAACTCTGACGGCAAGGGACAAGATCAATAAATGCCCGTCCCTGTCGCCTAAACAATGCAACAGGGACCGTCAAGTGCACCACCGTTTGCCACAATGGTAGGCTCGTCAGCGCCGCTTATCGCTGCTCCCCGCTGGCTGCACAGCCCTTTGACACGCGTGCCTGGAATAGCCCCATGGCGACACGTTGGCGGATGAGCTGGAGCGGAGATGAAGAGAGGTTGCCTGCCGCGGCAAGCACCTTGCCGCGGCTGAATCCTTGTCGCGCTTGGGAGCTTGTCGCTCACCAAGCCTTCCCGACAAGCTCCTCTTGCCGGGGTCTTGTTTCCTTCGTGCCTTGAGTGGCCTTCCCGGCAAGCTCCTCTTGCCGGGGCCTTGAATACTTTGTTCTTGAATGGCTCCAAAGGAGTCATGGAGGACCTTGGCGATCACTAGGCAAGCCTTGCCGCGGGGTGCTGCGACTGCCCGTGCACGAGTTCGGGATACTAGGGTACCCCTACTCTAGTACACCGACATATGTTGATGGCATGGCCTTTGATCATCTTGTGATCTCCAGATTTAGGCAAAAGAGTGTGCCTGAGGATCCAGTTGATTGTTGGCAGTCCTGACAGAAGATAATGTACTGAGCCAAACTTGTGTGTCTCAATAGCAGCATCAGGGATCTCTCTGTACATGTGTGCCATGGAGTTGTGATCTTTCTTATTATTGGCATAGACATTCAAGTCATCCTCATTCTCCTTAGGAGCATTGATCAACTTTTCCCATTCTTCAGCTGATGATTGGTACCTAGTACCTTCAGACATCCAGACAATCCTTCCATCTGGGTAGAAGTGAGCTGTGGAGTAGAACTGCATAATAAGCTCATCATTCCACTTTGTGAGCTTCTGTCCAACAAAATCATCCACTCCACAAGCATTGAAACTGTCATACACCCCTGGATAATGCTCTTCATTCTTCCTAATGTACTCCCAGTCTACCCATCTCATATCACAGATAATTGGCTTCTTGTCAAGCAGCACTGTCTCATAGAAGTCCTGTTGTTCCTTTGTACGGAACCTGTAGTCCACAACAGTTCTTCTCCTGACTGCATAGGGATCAGTCAATCTCCACTGTTTGAGTCCTGCATCCCTCCTGAGCTTCATGTCCTTAACTACAGGATGAACATCATTGTGATCTAGAATTTTGGGCTTCAACTTTCTCAAGACATGTTCCTCATCATCTTCTTCTTCAACAGCAGCTTCAAGCACTGGGGCCTTGTTCTTCTCTACAGCTGGAATACTCCTGGTGTTCCTCTTGGGTGCAGATTTGGGCTTTGGAGCAGCTGCCTTAGGAGCTTCTTTGGGCTTTGATGAAGCAGCCCCTAACCTGATGGCATCACCCATAAGCTTTTGAGCTTTGGGTGCTGGTGCAGCAACATCTTCCTCTTCTTCTTCTTTAGAGTCTCTCATCATATAGGACTTGCCAAGAACTCTTGCAGTGGTCTTCTTGACCCTCTCTTTCCTCTTTTTGCCATCTCCAGCTTCCTTGGGTTCAAGAGTGAACTCCATTATCTCTCCTGTGGCAACTCTCCTTGCCTTGTACATGGGCTATCTTCCTGCTGGTTTCTTGGTCTTCAGACCTGGCTTAGTGGCAGCTGCTGTGCCATATTCCTTTTTCAGAACTTTCTTCTTTGATGTGGCCTCTTTCTCAACAGCCACATAGTCCTCATCCTCAGAATCTGGGGTTCTCTTCTTTCTGGCCCTTGTGGCAACCTTGGGTAAGTTGCTGGGTGTGCTCCTGCGACCCTCATCATAGCTGCTAGAGGGACTAGTATCCTCACTCACCTGAACCTGCTCCTCTGACTTGTTCTGACTGTCACTCTGATCTGACATATTGCAAACTCTGACAACAACCCTGCGAAAAGTTTATAGATGAGGTAGAGTGGATGAGCATCAGCAAATACATACGTTTTTGCAAAAGAATGACTCAAAAACTTAGTTTTAGTTTTTCACAGAAAGCATTTCGGATCTACCGATTTGTAAACTCGGTGATACCGAAGCAGCTTTTGGAACCTAAACTAGTGAACTCGGTCAGACCGAGTCATAGTTCGGTGGCACCGAGACTGCTAGGGTTTCACAAGTCCTGAACTCGGTCACACCGATTTGCAATTCTTGGTCAGACCGAGAATCACATGTGCAATGGCCTTAGCCGAATCGGTGGTACCGAGTTCTACAACTCGGTTGGTCCGAGATGGTTTCGGCGGAAACCTATCCCTAAATTTCCAATTCACATCTAATCTATGGAGTGTTTTCAGTGGATAAGATGATCTCAATCGTGGCAAGATTAATGGAAAAACAATGTGCTAGGGATTCGGAGTTAGGAATAGCACAAAGATCAAGTCCATACGCTAGTTTGGCGATGGACTTGCTACGGCGGCAACGGCGGAGACGATTCCCGTTGACGGCGGTGGAGACCAGTGGCAGGAGGAAACTGGCGATGAGGAGGACGATCCGGAGACCCAGGGAGGCCGAGCAGGCTGAGTGCGGGCGAAAGAGTTCGGAGAAATTTCCAAAATTTGACCCGTGGATATATATAGCCTGACCCTGTCGGTGTGACCGAGTGGAACAACTCGGTGGCACCGAGATGCATAACTGCAAGCAGTTAGAGCAACTCGGTGTGACCTAAAAGTTCAAATCGGTTGCACCGAGATTGAAAACCTAGATCGACTTAGTGATCTCGATATGACCGAAATGGAAGAATCGGTCAAACCGAAACGCACAAAGAAGTTTTGGAAGTTTAATTCTATGACGAATCGGGGACTCCGAGTGCTCCTCACACAGAGTGGTTCGAATCTGACTTGATCAATTTTTTTGATGTAGCATGAATAGAGTTTGAGACGAGAAAAGCATAGATAGCTAGAGAAGGTCCTTAGGCATTCTTGTCCATCCACTTGGCAAAAGAAAAGGAACCAAACAATCAAAATAACAAGTGGATGTCCTCGAATGAGTAAATTATGCAACCAACATGCTCACACAATGAAATGGCAAATCAAATATGTGGCAAAGCATGCAAAACCAATTCTAGCATCTATCAAGCAATTGGCGATTACTAGGTCATCTATATATGAGTATATTGACTTAGGAGTCAAATGAGAACATTTGATCATAGGTCATACTCATCGTTTAAGCACAAGTGGGGTTACCACTTTTACATAAAGCGTGGTTGTGTTCACACCATTAGAGTTGCTTTAGCTCAATTATTAGAGTAAAGCTCCCCCTAGATGTGAGATCCCCCCTAAGAGGGATGAACTAACCTTGGGTTTTGTCGACGATGAATTCATGTAGGTGTTCAAGATGTGGGTGCTCAATGTTGATGTAGATCATTTGGAGCAATCCTTTGGAGTGAGTTGCACTTTCAATACCTACACGGGTTAGTTCCACAAGGAACAAACAAGGATATCCATATACATAGAATGATGCACACACAAGATGATGCCTATGAAGGCATTAGGTTACCTTGTCCCTTGTCTTACCAACAAGAGGGTTTGTGACTCCTTGAACTAGTGCAAGATGTGGAAGTTGATTGCACTTGTTCTTGCCAAAATGATATGAGTGAAATATGTTGGCGGAGTCACCCTCAAGAACTCTCTAGTTCTTATTCTTCGGGATCCACATCATCTTGATGGGAATCCTTGGAGTTGTAGTCGTACTTGATGAAGTAGAACTTGATGTAGTCTTGGGAACCCACTTGACCAAAGCCTTAGGAGCTTCTTCAAATGCATCAATCTCCTCTTGAAGCTTGTCTTTTCCTTTTTGCTTGTGGTCTTGTGGTGGAAGATCATCTTGAGCTTGTGTCCCTTTGATATAAGTAAGATCATACTTCTCTTGTTGAGGAACAAACTTCGTCTTGGGGTATTGATCTTCTGCCCACTCAACTCCATTGGCATTGAACTTTCATTCAAAACCAACATCTTGGTTCTTCCGGTGCCTTCCTAGCTTGCGTACAATTTCCTCGAATTGCTTACTCCCGGCAAGGCTCTTGTAAACAACTTTCTCTATAGTTCCCTTCAATAAGCTATTTTCTTGCTCAAGTATAACTTGGCTAAGAGAATCATTAGTGGAATCAAGAGAACTACTAGAAGCAACAACATTGGATTTAGCATGATTATTGTTACTACTAGAGGAAGAATCTTTCTTGTTACTAGACTTGACTTGAGGCCATCATTGATTGCCTTTAAGAACTCATGCTCTTGCTCAAGGTTGAGCTTTTCAAAGCTTAACTTCTCATGAGTCCTTAAAAGTTCTCGATGATCTCCTAAGATAGTTTCATGAGCTAACTTAAGAGTGTTTAATTCTTTAGTTAGAGACTCAATCTTCTCCTTATCATTGTCATTCATTTTATCTTGATTATCATGGTTAATTGATGTTTCATCATAGTATTCATCACTACAGTTGTCAACAAGTAAATCATCATCACCTAGCTAGTCATATTCATCACTATTGAAATCAACATACTCGGGGTGTGATACCTTTGGGCCTTTAGCCATGAAGCATCTTCCAATTCCTTCATTTGGTGAATCAAATATGTCGTAGGAGTTGGTTGACACAAGTGCTAGACTGGCAACACCTTCATCTTGATTACATTCGGAGTCGGAGTGATAGCTTCTCTCGGAGTGATTGTCGGAGTCGGAGCCGGATACCCATTCACCAACATGAGCTTGATGTCTTCGTTTTGTGTAGCTCCTTGATGACTTGTCCTTCCTTTCTGAATCCTTGCTTCTCCGTGAGGGTCTTCATTCATAACGATCATTCCTTCTCCTTCTCTCTCTTGATGGTGATTCTTCTCTTCTACTTCTTCTTTTGGGAGAATCTTCTTTTCTTTTGTAGGGGGCCGTACACTCATTTGAATAGTGTCCGGGTCTTCCACAATTGTAGCAATTACGCTCTCTACTAGAAGATCTTTTGTCATTGTAGGACCTTGACTTGGAGCTTCTCTCTTTGCTTCTACTCTTGTAGAATTTGTTAAAGTTCTTCACCATTAGGCTCAATTCTTCATCGAAGGTTTGTTTCTCACTTGATGATGTGGGGGCTTCACATGAGGCTTTGTAAGCACCACTTGACTTGTTGTGAAGTTCCTCCTTATCTTTGAGTGACATCTCATGAGCAACAATTCTTCCAATGACTTCCGTTGGCTTGAGATCTTTGTAAGTGGGCATCATTTGGATCAATGTGCACACGGTATCATACTTTCCATCCAAGGCTCTTAGGGTCTTCTTGATGATGAATTTGTCGGTCATCTATTCACTTCCTAAGCCGGCAATCTCATTTGTGATAAGAGCAAGCCTAGAGTACATTTCAGTGACACCTTCACCATCCTTCATTTTGAACTTGTCAAGCTGACTTTGAAGCACATCCAACTTGGATTCCTTGATGAGTCGGTACCTTTAATGCATATCAATCAAAGTATCCCAAATTTCCTTTGCATTCTCAAGGCGGCTGATTTTGTTGAATTCTTGAGGCACAATCCGTTGAAGAGGATATCACAAGCTTGACCGTTGTATCGCAGCATCTTCAACTCTTCCGCGGTAGCTTCACGGTTCGGTTCTCTCCCATCAAAGAATTCACCTTGCAAGCCAATACACACAATAGCCCAAACGGCGGGGTTATGTCCAAGAATATGCATTTTCATCTTATGCTTCCAACTAGCAAAATTTGTACCATCAAAGTAAGGACCTCTACGGTGATAATTTCCCTAACTAGACGCCATACTCTCCTAGGTTGTGAAACCAAGGCTATGACCACCAAAAGCTATGGAAATCAAAGAAAATGGAGACCAAAGCTCTGATACCACTTGTAGGATCATGTCTAGAGGGGGGGTGATTAGACTATTGACCAAATAAAAATCTAGCCTTTTCCCAATTTTAGTTCTTGGTAGATTTTAGCAACTTTAGAACAAGTCAAGTAATCTTAACACAGTTCAAGCAAGCATGCAAAGAGTATATGAGCAGCGGAAAGTAAAGCATGCAACTTGCAAGAATGTAAAGGGAAGGGTTTGGAGGATTCAAATGCAATGGGAGACATGGATGTTTTTGTCGTGGTTCCAATAGGTGGTGCTATCATACATCCACGTTGATGGAGACTTCAACCCGCGAAGGGTAACGGTTGCGCGAGTCCACAGAGGGCTCCACCCACGAAGGGTCCATGAAGAAGCAACCTTGTCTATCCCACCATGGCCGTCGCCCACGAAGGACTTGCCTCACTAGCGGTAGATCTTCACGAAGTAGGTGATCTCCTTGCCCTTACAAACTCCTTGGTTCAACTCCACAATCTTGTCGGAGGCTCCCAAGTGACACCTAGCCAATCTAGGAGACACCACTCTCCAAGAAGTAAAAAATGGTGGGTTGATGATGAACTCCTTGCTCTTGTGCTTCAAATGATAGTCTCCCCAACACTCAACTCTCTCTCATAGGATTTGGATTTGGTGGAAAGAAGATTTGAGTGGAAAGCAACTTGGGGAAGGCTAGAGATCAAGATTCATATGGTAGGAATGGAATATCTTGGCCTCAACACAAGTGTAGGTGGTTCTCTCTCAGAAAATGTGTATTGGAAGTGTAGGTTCGTTCTGATGGATCTCTCCATGAATGAAGAGGAGGTGGAGGGGTATATATAGCCTCTACACAAAATCTAACTGTTACACACAGCTTACCAATCTCGGTGAGACCGAATTGAAAAACTCGGTCGGACCGATTCAGCAAATCTAGTGACCATTAGGATTTTCGGTGGGACCGACATGCAACTCGGTAGGACCGATATTGTTAGGGTTAGGGCATAACGTAATCTCGGTGAGACCGATTACACAAACTCGGTGAGACCGATTTTAGTAATAAGCTAACTAGAGAGTTGGTCAGGTAAACTC
Organism: Aegilops longissima; assembly: GCA_021605205.1. NCBI lineage: Eukaryota > Viridiplantae > Streptophyta > Magnoliopsida > Poales > Poaceae > Aegilops > Aegilops longissima. Next base: position 47,794,766 of record CM038679.1, read on the forward strand.
GGTGGGACCGATTCGCTCATTTCAGTGAGAGCGGAATGTTACAAAAAGGAAACAGAGAGTTTAAATTGCAATCTCGGTGGGACCGATCGCTCATCTCGGTAGGACCGAAACGTTATGAAGGGAAACAGAGAGATTACAATCCCATCTCGGTGAGACCGAGATCCCTATTGGTGAGACCGATTTGCCTTGGGTTTGTGGCAGTGGCTATGACATCTGAACTCGGTGGCGCCGGATGGAAAGAATCGGTAGGGCCGAGTTTGACTTTTGGTTTAGGTCATATGTGGAAGTGATAAAGTAGTTGAGGGCTTTGGAGCATATCACTAAGCACTTTGAGCAAGTAAGCCATTAAGCAACACCTCATCCCTCCTTGATAGTATTGGCTTTTCCTATAGACTCAATGTGATCTTGGATCACAAAAATATAAAATGTAGAGTCTTGAGCTTGAGCCAATCCCTTTGTCCTTAGCATTTTGAGGGGTCCACTTTTCTCATCCATGCCATGCCAATCATTGAGCTTTCCTGAAATATTAGTCTTGAAATAATGTTAGCTCAATGAGCTATATGTTGTTAGGAATTACCAAAACCACCTAGGGATAGTTGCACTCTCAGTTACTCGCCACTACAGCTTGCACAAGCTATTCAAACTCACTGTCTGAATCAGTTCGGTTTCTTGAGTCTCAACTACAAGCTGAAAGACATCGATCAGCTGTGCTGCGACAAGAAGCGGAAGGACTGCGGTAGTCCTGGAGCATTCAGATGCATACTTTCTGGTGCAACAACAAGCGTTGGAGGATTTTAGCGCCAAACAGGACAAAGCTAATGAGCTTGCTAAGCTTATTGTCAACATGGTGGATACCACATTTCTTGAACTCTTCTGAAGTTGTTTCAGTTATGCTCTTGTTTTGCTGCCGCGTTTATTTGCACTGGTGGCCAATTTTGACGGCTAGTGTATGTAATATGCTGCTTTGTTCCCTATATTTGCACTGGTGGCGAACTTTTATGCTTATTGGATGTAATATGTGTAATAGCGGTAATAGGCTAGCGTTAATTGCTTGCTTATTTATTTCCTTATTGTCTTGTTTAGTTGTTTGCTTGTAGTCACTGCAGTTCTTTTTCTGTGTTTTTCTAGTGGCCACAATAACCTATTTTTGGAAACTAGGCCAAAATAATCATGGCAACACACAGACTGTTGTAACCATGGGCCTCCTGCAGGCCGTATGATCCATGGGCCTTCTACGGGTCGTAGGATCCATTGGCCTTCTATACGGGCCATAGGATCCATGGGCCTTCTACGGGCCGTACGATCCATGGGCCTTTTACGGGCCGTAGGATCCATGGGCCTTCTACGGGGCATATCATCATTTTGCCCATCATGGGCCGTACTATTCGTGGACAATAATGGGCCGTTAATAGGCCGTATTTGATAAATCTATGAAAACAGCCCAACGGGTTTTTTCGACATGAAAACGGCGCAACATATTAACGGGCCATAAACGGGCCGACTGTAACCACAGGCTGAATTTGGCCCACAAGCGAAAATAGCGATAGCCGTAAGTAAATGGCGAATCTGGAAATGAGCCCAAGAATAAATGGGCCCTGAGAAGGCCGAAAGATAACATGGGCTAGAAACGGCCCAACGGAATAATGGGCCGTTAATGGGTATTAAGTGATACAAGTTTGTTACGGGCCAGTTTTACCACGGGCCGTTAAGGGGCCGAGGGTTACTAAGGGCCTCATATGGGCTGAAAGACGTCATGGGCCATACATGGGCTAGAAGTTAAAATGGGCTGGAATTATATTGGACGGCCCAGATGACGCTACTGGGCCTAATTCAGATAGGCCGTAAATGGGCCCTGGGATAGCGGGCTATAAATGGGCTATATGCGAACATGCCGTTAATAGGCTTGCCATGGGCCGGCCCGCCACCTTTTGACCAAGTCAAACGGGCCGGCCTTTTCACAGGAATGGGCCTCTGTTGGGCAGTGCCACGTGTCGATGTATCATAGGTGCTTTGGGTCCAATGAGTCGATGACATCTGTCCCAACGGTGAGCTGACACGTGTTTCCTCCAGCCAATGATGATTTTACACGTGGAAAATCCCCATTGGTCGGGGCTGTTAACGGGTTATCGGATCCAAAACCGGACCCGATAGCTTAACGGCGTTCCGTTATGGTGGATGCCACGTGTCAGTCACCCTTGACGAAAGCACTTCTATGATGCGCGATTTATCGTCATGGAAGTGGACACTTCCGTGATGATAATTTTGGTAATGTCATGGAACACTTCTACGACAGCACATGTATGACTATCTTGATTCTGTCATAAATTTATCATGGATCTACATGCATGACAGAAAACGTGACCTACTGTGACAAACATGTATCACCACGGAAGTGTATTTTTTGTAGTGTCATCTGGCAAGGCTCGTGCTTTTGTTGGCAAAGATATGGATTCAGAGGAGGAGTCTGCTTCTGAGGAGGAGGAGTCCGCCTCTGGCGTTGCAAGTCTGGCTCTAGCTATAGCCTACGTTGCCAAGTCCATCTTCAACACTGAAGACAGTGGCTCCGTCACCAACGCTGATGCTAATGACAAGGACGACTCCGCTCCCACCTACTGCTTCATGGCACGAGGTGCCAAGGTAAACTCACGCGATGCTTACTTTCAAACATCAAGTGAAGATGACTCTGATTGTGAATCCAAACCTGGCTACAAAACACTTGCTAAAATTGCAACTGAACAACAGAAAGCCATGGAACATTTTCAAAAACTATTAGACAAAAGCGATGACCTGTTGGATGCGGAAATGACCCGATCTCAGTCCTTAATTGAAGACATCAAAAATCTTCATGTTAAGTACGAGGAACTTGAAAGTCATCATGAAACGCTCTCAACAACTCATGAAAAGCTTTCCTATGATTATCTTCAAAGGAAGCAAGAACTCGAGAAATTGAGAGCAGTTCATGAAGATCTTCAAAAAGAGAATGAGTCACTTTGCGCTCAACAGATCAGTCCCGCTTAGGAAGGATTTGAACCACCATGTCTAAAATGCCTTGAGCGTGATAACGCTACTTCTGTTGCTGAATGTTCTACTGCTGCTACTGTTGCAATATCTTCAACTACTGATGTGGCAACTAACCCCTCTGCTAAGGATACCACTACTATTGCTGATGAAAATGCTAGGTTGAAGACTTTCCTTGAGACTGGGATGTACAAAAGTCTCAAGGGGCATCAGACACTATGTGATGTCCTCAAAAAGCAGATTCTGAACCGAAACCCTAGGAAAGAGAGTGTTGGGTTCGAGGAAAATGAATGTTGATGGTTCTCACTGGAAGCCTGAGAAGTACCCCAAAACCACATGGGTTGCTGCAAAGGGACCTTCAATGGACCCATCCACCTTATCTGGCTTCACTTGTGCTAACCCAGTTATCATTGATGAATCCTTTGATGCAAACTATAAACTGTTTAAGAATCAGAATGGTGAAGTGTTTGCCAGGTATATTGGTACTAACTGCAGGAATGGGCCACCTGTGAAGAAGATCTGGGTTCCCAAAAGGTGTCTAGAGAATCTTCCTGTGAATGTCATCATGACACCACAAAAGAAGAAGACAATCCCTAGACCAAAGGCTTCATATGGTCCAAAGGCTTCATTCAGACATAGGACTCACCTGAGTCACCCTAACGCCAATGTTTTGCAGGGAAATCATACTCAGACTTATGAATATGAGCGTGTTACTTCAAACCACTATGTTCATAAAACTAAGAACTTTTCTGCCTATTCATATGAGTATTATTCACCTCCTGCAAGGCTATTTGCTAGGGCTCCAAAGCCAAAGTTCTCAGATGCTGCACTTAGAGTCATTGCTTCGAAGCCACCCATGAAAATGTAGGAGGTTAAGAAAACTTAACTCTCTTTTGCAGGAATGGTTTCCAGCCGGAAATCAAAGGCGTCCGATGCTATTGCTGGGGACCTAAAACATCTTGTGGGGCGCAAGATAAAATGCCCAAATGGTCTTATTATGTATTTTGTTCCTGAATCGCTTGCCAATCAACCTATCAGTCCTAACCTTGATCTGATCTTTGATAATCCTCTTGTCCGTCAAATGTTTATGCTTCACAATACTCTTGGTGAAGCCTATCCCCCTAACTGTACTGTAGGATATGACACCAAATGCTTCAGAATGGATTATGGTCAGTGGACGAACTAATCACATGACTGGTGATCGAAGTCTCCTCATGGACTCAACCTTACGTCCATCTGACAAGAGTCACATCACATTTCTTGACCTTTGGTAAAAGCAAGGTATTGGGTCTAGGTAGAGTTGCAATCTCAAAGGATCAGCACATGGATAAAGTGATGCTTGTTGAATCCCTTGGTTTCAACTTAATGTCTGTCTCAATGCTTTGTGACTTAAACATGATTGTGATATTTGGAAAATATCGTTGCCTTGTTCTAATGGAATCTAACAAGTCTCTAGTCTTTGAAGGGTATCGGAAAGATGATCTATATATGGTAGATTTCTCAGCAGGACCACAGTTAGCCGTATGTCTTCTAGCAAAAGCTTTAGAGTGTTGGCTCTGGCATCAGAGGCGAGGGCATGCTGGCAAGAGGAACCTGTACACTCTCGCGAAGAAGAAACACTTTGTAGGCATCGAGGGCGCCAAGTTCAAGAAAGATCATCTGTGCGGTGCCTGCGAAGCTGGAAAGATGACAAGGGCCAAGCATCCCTCGAAGACAATCATAACTACATCTCAACCCTTCGAGCTGCTTCACATGGATCTTTTTGGCCCTACTCACTACTCTACTCTTACTACCACTGCTTGCCTATATGGCTTTGTCATTGTTGATGATTATTCTAGATATACATGGGTGCATATAATCCTCTACAAGAATGAAGTGCAGGATGTCTTCAGACGCTTCGACAATCATACCATGATGAATTATGGCATCAATATCAAGCACATCAGAAGCGACAACAGCACTGAGTTTAAAAACACCGGCCTCGATCTTTATCTTGATACATTGGGCATCACTCAAGAATTCTCAGCTCTGTACACACCTCAGCAGAATGGCATCATGGAGCGCAAGAACAGGACACTCATTGAAATCGCACGGACGATGCTTGATGAATACAAGACTCCAAGGAAGTTCTGGCCTGAAGCCATTGATATTGCATGCCACGTCATCAACTGTGTTTATCTTCAAAAGCTTCTGAAGAAGACATCCTATGAACTCCTAACTGGTAAGAAGCCAAATGTAAGTTACTTCAGAGTATTTGGTGCTAGGTGCTGGATCAAGGGTCCACATCACACTTAAAAATTTGCACCGAAAGCACATGAAGGTTTTATGCTTGGATACGGAAAGGATTCACACTCCTACAGAGTTTTCAACCTCTTTCACTATAAAGTGGTTGAAACTGTGGATGTGCGGTTCGATGAGACTAACGGCTCGAAGAGAGAGCACCTGCCAAATGTGAATCAATCAAGCTTATGGGTACTGGAGAGATCATACCTTCTGAGGCACAGGCTGAAGAGGAACTTATCATTTCTGCGCCTAATCAACCTGAAGACAATGCTCAGCCTGAGCCAATGCCCAAAATGAAGAAAATGATCAGTCTGAACAAAATCTTCGTCCAGCTCATCCTCGTGTTGCAAATGAAGTCCAGATTGAGAACATAATTGATAGCATCAATGCACCAGGTCCACTCACTCGTTAAAGAGCAACACAACTAGCAAATTTCTGTGGGCACTTTGCATTTGTCTCAATATCTGAACCCAAGAAAGTTGTTGAAGCCTTCATGGAACCTGAATGCATTCAAGCTATGCAAGAAGAGCTTCAACAGTTTGAGCTGAACAATGTGTGGGAATTAGTCAAGCGTCCTGATCCTGACAAGCACAACATCATAGGCACCAAATGGATATATTGCAACAAGCAAGAGGGCACGGTCAAGTTGTCAGAAACAAGGCTCGTCTCGTTGCTCAAGGATACACTCAAGTTGAAGGAATTGACTTCGATGAAACATTTGCTCCGGTGGCTATGCTTGAAGCCATTCGCATACTGCTAGCCTATGCCAACCATCACAACATACTTCTGTACAAAATGGATGTGAAGAGTCCCTTTCTCAATGGCAAGATTGAAGAAGAAGTGTATGTTGCACAACCACCTGGCTTTGAAGATCCAAAACATCCTGATATGGTATACAAGCTCAACAAGGCACTGTATGGCCTCAAACAAGCCCCTCGTGCTTGGTATGACACACTCAAAGACTTCCTGAAGAGCAAAGGCTTCAAACCTGGTTCTCTAGATCCTACACTTTCACGAAGAAATATGATGGAGAATTGTTTGTATGCCAAATCTATGTGGATGACATTATCTTCGGCTGCACTGACAAGAGATACAGTGATGAGTTTGGACACATGATGCAAGAGCAATATCAGATGTCCATGATGGGTGAGTTGAAGTTCTTCCTTGGTCTTCAAATTCGTCAGCAAAGCAAGGGCATCTTCATATCTCAAGAGAAATACCTCAAAGACTGCCTGAAGAAGTTTGGAATGCAAGACTGCAAAGGTTACACGATGCCGATGCCAACCAAAAGTCATCTGAGTCCCGACGCAAATGGTAAAGAGTTTGATAAAAAGGTATACCACTCCATGATTGGTTCTTTACTTTATTTATGTGCATCTAGGCCAGATATAATGCTTAGTGTTTGCATGTGTGCCCGATTCCAAGCGGCACCAAAGGAATCGCATCACTTAGCTGTGAAGCGAATTCTTTGATATTTGGCTTACACCCCAACACTAGGAGTATGGTATCCAAAGGGCTCAGAGTTTGATCTAGTTGATTCTCAGATGCTGATTATGCTGGTGACAAGGTTGATCGCAAGTCCACATCAGGCACATGTCACTTTCTGGGACGATCACTTGTCTGTTGGTCTTCAAAGAAGCAGAACTGTGTATCTCTCTCCACTTCTGAATCTGAATACATTGCTACTGGATCTTGCTGTGCTCAGCTTCTCTTGATGAAGCAAACTATCAAGGACTATGGTGTTCATCTGAAACATGTGCCACTCTACTGCGACAATGAAATCGCCATCAAAATTGACAACAACCCAGTTCAGCACTCGAAGACAAAGCACATTGAAATTCGTCATCACTTTCTCAGAGATCATGTCATGAAGGAAGATATTGATATCATTCACGTCAACACTGAAGAGCAATTGGCAGATATCTTCACAAATCCCTTGGATGAGAAAAGGTTTTGCAAGTTCCGGTGTGAGCTAAATATCTTGGAATCCTGAAATGTCCTGTGATCGGACACACATCCTAACACTTATGCATATTGATGACTTAGATGTGCAACACACAAAGTAACGTATATCTTCAACCAATGAAGACTTACACTCTAAGTGTGAATACATTAATGCGGAATTCGACTTCGGAGCGCCACAATAATTGTGCACCGTGTCTGGGTCTAATACTTCCTATACAATGGGTAACGCCACCACCAAACTTTTGTTTGGAGTGTTTCATTTGGTGTTACATTTGCTAAGTATTCGCATTTGATTTGTCTTCAACATTGTTTTGACTTCATGTTTATCTTCACAATGTTGATTTGGTCTCATTCTGATATTATCTTCTATCCTCTACAACATTCACTTATAGCTATGTCTTCTTGCTTGATTCGTTTGATCTAAGTGAATGTGATCAGACCCTAACCTCTTCTATGCTTCTACCTCAAATTTCTATCTATCCAAATCATATGCATTCTATTGAAACTGTTGAATGTCTTCTCTGCGTCCTTGTCAGTAGAAGATACAGAGACAAAAGTTGAATCTGTTTTAATTGCTATATCCTTATTGCCTGAAACCCGGAGAAGCCGGAACGACCACCCGACAGTCCAGGCGTCCTTGGGAACATGGAACAACTTCCAATGTGTTGCATGTTTGCCACGTGTCCTTCAGATGTGAACCGCCTGGGGCACCTGCGTAATTGCGCTGTGTTGTACCTTTCCTTATAAATACACATCACATCGCGGTCAAAATCCTTCTCCCACCTCGCCACCTCCCACAAACCCTAGTGCCACCGCTAGCTCTCGACGACGCCGGTGACGAAGCGCTTAGCTGCCACGACCTCACCGACGCCGTCCTCACGCCGGCCGCGGACCTCGTCTCCTCCGCCGCCAACGTAGGTGTCTTCCGTCGCCAAGTTAGGGCACGGGAGATTGAACTGCTCGGCCTCACACTCCGCTCCGTCTAGCAGTTCTTCGTGTGGTAAATAAATCTTACTTTTACTGCCTTTTTGATCTGGTAGATTCATCCTTCTCCACCAAAAGTGGTTTATACGCCTACAAAATTGAATATATCTTGTTCTGCATCTCATATCATGCCTAGTATATTCACTTATGCTTCACAACAAGTTAGATTCCTCACTTGTACCTATTCTTGGATTCGTACAAATCTGGAACCAACTCTCACCAAATAAGTGAATGTCTTCGCGCTATGAGGTCAATGTCTTCAAACTGATTATCTTCAAAATCTTCTGAGAATGCATATGACCTCTTCCCCTTCCCTCGCACCTGTAATGCTGTCACAGGTACATGTCCGTGGGAGAATCCCTTAGTTCTCATAGTCTACATTCATTTGCAGAATTCTTACAGCGTCACATCAATTCTCCCTAAGCCAGTTCTTGTCTGACCAGCATACGGAAGCCTTTGCAAGCTTTGAAGCCATCCAGTTTGAACTTCATGGCCACAGAAAAGTCAGCAAGAAAGGGCGGCAGACAGCACCGTGGGAATACATCCAAAGGTTTGCCACCTGATCTATATGAAATGTACAAGACAGCCCCTGAAGAAACCTATGGTGAACGCAAGACTCGAACCAATGGATTCGAAGATATTGGGCTGAGGAATGGTTCAAGTACAAATTCGTCAGTGCTGAGTATGCTGAGAAGAATGCCATCAAGTGACCTTGGGGAGATATTTATACAAAAATCTTCAACCGAAGTCCAAGTCCGAAGCCATTGCTCAAGGGTTCTATCCTTGCATGGTCCAAGGACCCCAGCCTGAAAATGCCGACCCATCGTCTCTGTTATGGTCTCGTGACGACAATTTGTTCAAGCTCAACTACAAGTTTGCCAAGGATTCTGCAGTGAGGAACAAGAAGAGTCTGGGATGCAACTTCAATCCAGGTCCTTCTGCTCCTCAGACTGATGGCACACGTGATGCCAATCCCAATGTCATCGACCCCTTTGACAACTTTGATGGTTTCCTCTCCTACATCACCGCTCAGAGGGCCACTGTGGATTAATCTGCGGATGACGCTGATTCTGATGAAGCGCCTGCTCCACCCAAGCCACAGAAGCGGAAGAAAACTAAGGCTTCAAGGCCTACTCCTGCACCAAACGCTTCACGTGCGAAGCCATTGGCAACTGCTCCTCCTGCATCTAGTATGCAATCTGAAGATCTTTCTCATGTCTCCAAGAAGACAGAGAAGCCCAAGAAGATGCCCATTCATAGTTCTGGGCAAGCACTGACTCCAGCTGCCATTCTGTGGAACGAGACTGAAGCCATTGATCTGTCAAGTGATGAAGATCTTGGTGATGATGCTCTCGGGCTGCTGATAAAGAGCAAGCAAGAGGCGGAGATCTTCAACGATCTGCCCCTCTTCGATGTGGAAATCTTGAATAACTTCATTGATGAGTGGTTTGAAAATCCAAGCGTCAGCATCAATGATCTTGAGCTTCCCATTGGCATCAGTGTCTCTTTTCACAGTGCCATTGCAAATGAGCTGGCTCTGGCTCAAAAAATTGTTGAACTGAAGAAAAAAATTGACTATGAGAAGGCTCAGTTCAAGAAGCACATGGCCAAGCTCAGCGTGGCTGACGTTCAAAAGTTCAAGCAGATGCTGCATGACCTCAAAGAGCAGTTTCAACAGAAACGTGAAGCAGCAAAAGGATCAAGAGAACGTATGAAACTCTTCGCTGCAAAATGTGTTCAAGCTCACAATGCAGCTGAGAAGCGCAAGGCACTTGGGCGTCCTGGCATCGACCCCCAGATGGCTGCCAAAAAGAAGAAGCCTGCTATGGCCCAAGCTGAAGCATTAGGGCGGGAAGCACCTCGCATTGTCTTCCCAGCCAGCATGACAGGCACGAAGCCTAAGGCCCCCACAGCTGCTTCCGAACTTAAAGAAGACAAGGGCAGCTGAGGCCGAAGCCAGAAAGCGCAAGAACAAGAACGCCACTCATGATGTACCACAGACCAAGAAGCGGAAAACAAAGTCTTCAAAGAAAGATTGGGCTACTCCCACAGAGCCCCTTGTTGTCGAGCCCATCTCCGTTGCTCGTCCTGCATCTGAACACCAAGAGCGTTAGATTGTGATTCAGAGCTTGCTTTCACAAAGGCTCCTGAAGCTGAAGTTCCAGCTATTGACCCCACCGCAGCTGAAGACATTGGTCCCCAAGACAGTGTAAATGATGATGAAGTCCTTCCTTAGATAGAGCACCAAATGGTATCATCGCCTGTTCTCACGAACAGCGAACTGGTCAGCATTGGTCGTCCCCTAACGCCAATTGCTCAAGATGATTCATGGGAAGATCGCCCTCAAGACTCCCCCCGTCAAGAAGAATCGCCAAGTACTCCACCACCTCAAGTCACCACTCCGGTGCTTCACGACGACGACTATGTGGTACAACCAACTCCCTCTCCAAAAGCATCGCCCGCATTCCGCAGGCTTCGCAAAGGACCAAGGCCACAAGTCACTCTGCCGAGCGTTCCAGAAGGAGAAGTGCAAAACAACTCAGTGGCATGACAAGTGTTTCCTGAAGCCACTCCAACTGTGAACGTCTCTGAGTCTGAAGCCAAAGCTACTGAAGACATACCAGCTGCGTCAGCCGAAGAACATCAAGGACCCCGTGAAGAAGTAGAGCGCGCTACAACACCCCCTTCCAACCAAGAAGTTGTTCTCGAGCAGAACGAGTCTGTGCCCGACCCTCCAGCTACTCAAGTGGAGGTTGAAAATACAAAGGCTGCCACGAACACCAATACTGAAGCCAATGACGTTGTCATGGCTGAAGCTAATGTGGCGTCGGAAATGAATGATGTGCCAGAAGCCAATGTTGCACCTGAAGCCACTATAGCACCTGAAGCCATTGTGCAGCTTGAAGCCCATGTCAGTGCCGATGCTCCTGTACCACCTCCAAGACCTCACACTATTGAGCTGGCATTTGACCGCGACCAACCTGTCATGGTTTGATGGCCTATTCTGGTTCCTCCTCCTGCTCCCGGACGATAATTTGACTATCATGTGGAGCACAGGCCTCAGGTCCAGAAGCCTAAACCAAGGTTGCCAAGGTTTCCAGGTACTGCATCTTCTACCGGATCTTTCAATGTTAATGGCTTCAGGGCACACAACATGTTCTTTGATAGTGCTAAGAACCCATACACCAAGCCAAGAATTTCATCTGATCGGTTCTGGAGCTATCAGCAGCGCAGTTACTATTCTTGTGTCCTATACAATCAAGGGCGCATCTTTCCCCAGATGCATCTAGATTATGAAGCCATTGCTGGCCTGCCCTATTTGGAAGAAGCCCTTGAGTGCTTCAGAGATGCTGGCCCTCTACAGTTTGTGACCAACAAAGAAAATTGGAATGAAGAGCTTCTGTTACAATTCTATGCAACTCTTCACATTCGCGGCTACAACAGGGATCCGAAGACTTGGGTCCTTCAGTGGATGACAAGCAATGTACACCACGAAGCCAAAGCTCTTGATATTCTTGAGCTTACTGCCTTGCCCACTCCAGGTGAACTCTATGAACCTGGTTGTCAGCTTCACATCAATGCATTGGAGAGCATATTCTAGAAGCCTGAGCCGAATATGAGCCAAATGCTGAGTATGATGAAACCACTACCTTGAGATGTTGAATATCCAAGATAATTCTTTGTTGAAGACCTAGAGTATTTGCCCCGCACCATCTATCATATCATCAGGCAAACTCTATGGCCTGTCAAAGGACATTCTCCAGCAGTGTTGCGGATATTACCACTGGGCGTAAACTGGCCAGGAGAGGCCGGGTTAACCCCCTTAGTGGTTCATTATATCTGAAGCCCATGAAGACAGACGGTGACGCTTTAAGAAGGCCCAGGGCCCAGAACCGGTTTAAGGCCTGTAGACATAAACCGGTATTCATATCTAAACTTGTGTTATAAGATAGAAACAGCAGAGGCCGAGCCGAAAACGTTTATGAGACGGCCTCGGAATTCTGTAAACCGACGGGCGTCAACCCATATATATATAAGGGGACGACCTGGTGGCGGTTCAAGGACAACAGACAACAACAGGCAAAGCGTATTCGCTCCCTGGTCATCGAAACCCCATCAATTCCATCACAACTAGACGTAGGCTTTTACCTTCATCGTAAGGGGCCGAACTAGTATAAAACTCTCTTGCGTCCCTTATGCCTTTAACCCCTTTAAGCTAACCCGTTGCGATGGCTCCACGACTAAGTCCTTTCATGAGGACATCTGCCGTGACAAAACCACGACAGTTGGCGCCCACCGTGGGGCTATCGTACGATGGTTTCAAGTTCTTGTAGGGCAACTTCTAAGGACTCAAGGGTTACGCTGTGGGCCGGATGACCAAGAGTCGTCGCGGCAAGCTCTACATCAATGATGCAGGCTGGGGCCCCGAGGCCGGCTCAATCGAGTACGGGTACCGTGTCCCCTCTGGTGGCATACATGTTTTCATTGGCAAGATCGGTGAACCGGGCCCTGAGCCGGACATCTGCACTGACCTTGTTGAAATGGCTCAGCGTGCGAGATCTGCACGGGTCAAGCCTGTCATGAAGCGTGCCTTCGTGGGAGTTATCCACGAAGGGGAATCTAAGGATAGATCAGAATCTGGTGGTGAGACCGTCGTTTATTACGGCGACGAGTCATCGACCGGAGAGACCGAGTCGTTATATCAGTTACAAGATAGCTGGATTGGGGGCTGTTCCGATGGCGACAGTATTCCGGACCCCTTGAATCTGCCAAATCGGGTTGCGATCTTCATGGCTAGTACGCAACCGGCGCTTCACTCTTCGACCGCAACGGCAATGATTTCCGGATAGGCAACAGCAATGGCAGCCGGGGCAGGAGGCCCTGTGCAACCGTCGGCTCAGGTTCTATCTGATTTATTTGACGCGTTGGCAACGCTGATGGCGGAAGTTAACCCGGTGGATCAGGATGCACACAATGCGGAAATTGCGAAGGTGAAAGATCAGATCACCCAGGCCAAGGCCGATTTCGTAGCTGAGGATACCAGGATGGCCGCGGAGCAGGCCGCTTTGGATGCACAGGGTTACCGGCTTATGCTGGATCAGAGTGCGTCGAACAAAGTCCTGAAAAGGAGGCACCGATCTCGTCTGCCGCCAGTTTATGATGCTAGGAACCTCTTTAACACCCCAGGAGCAGGGACCAGTAATCCGCTGGTGGTAAACCAGGCGGAAGCACCTGGAGCAGGGGCGCTGGTTCAGCCACGTGTGGTGGATCTGCCTCGTCAGAACAACATTGTGACACCACATGTCCCAACACCACCGGGACATTATTCTAACCCGATGGACAACATTGTTGCTGCCGCTTCACGGCTGGCGGCCATCCCGATCGAAGGTGATTCTCCGGCGGCGGTCGAGACGCGCCGGGTTAAGGAGCTTCTTCAGACAGCCTTGGTTCAACAGGAGGCTTATTCACATAGTCGCGATCGGATTCATTCCACTCCCCGTCCAAGCCGGAGCTACAGCAGGCGTATGGATGAACCGGTAGTGTCAAGCAACGCGCGGAACCGTGATCCGCCCCATGGCAATAACCTGGCGGGTGATGCTCAGGAGGTGGTGGACCGGGCTCGGGCACGCAGAGAGGCCGAGTTGTGTCACGACCGGTTTTTCAATAAAATACTTATTGAGAAACCGATCTTGTTATTCCCAGCACAGGAGAACCGTCCTTACTAGTAGACAAATTCTTGATACAGAAATCTAGAAGTACTAATTATATTACAGGGTTGAGCTGAGGTTGCTCAACAATTTTATTACAAGCACACCAACAATATACATAAAGGCGGATATGGCACAGGGGGTGGTGGCATACTACTAGCTCGTATTTAAACTAGTGGTGGATATGTCACAGTGGAGTGGGTGACATTGAATCCTACTCTTGCAGCTCATCGAGCGTCGAAGTGAGGCTCGATGATTTATTAGGGTAGCGGAAGCGGATATGGTACAAGTGAAAAAATCCAGGATCGCACGGGACTGACTGGGACTCCTCTAGGCGTCGGACTCGCTATCGAACTCTTCATCCATAAGATCGCCTTCGTCAACATCTGGCCAAATCAACAAGCCAGGTGAGTACTTTGAATGTACTCACAAGACAGTTCGGACATAAGATAAACAAATGTAAGCATGATGCAACATGAGTAATCTGTAATGCACACTCGAATGATAAACTTGCATGACATGAATAATAAAAGGAAGTCGGCGGTAGTCCTCCCGAAATCCCAATAGAAATAACTGAAAACCGATCGAGTGTCTGGAACGACACCTCGAATGGTGAACGAATAAATTAACATGCCGCAGTCGGGCGTCTAAGCGACACCACATAAAGGGCTTATATTAAAATTAAACAACGTGAATGCCACAGTCGGACGTCTGAGCGACATCACATAAAGGGCTTATATCGAAAGTAAACAACATAAATGCCACAGTCGGACGTCTGAGCGACATCACTTAAAGGGCTTATATCGAAAGTAAACAACATAAATGCCACGATCGGACGTCGGCGACATCACATAAAGGGCTTATATCGAAAGTAAACAACATAAATGCCACAGTCGGACGTCTGAGCGACATCACATAAAGGGCTTATATCGAAAGTAAACAACATAAATGCCACAGTCGGACGTCTGAGCGACATCACATAAAGGGCTTATATTTCATCGTCGTATTCAAGCAGTATAGACCATTCCAAGGAAAAGACTCAGCACATAATAATAACAAACGGGTTAGTCCATCCACAGGAGTAATCGTATAGCCATGTTTTTCCACACATGGTTGTTCACCGGAGATCATCAAGAATACTATCACTGAGATTGACAAGGACAAGTTGGACACCGACTCTGATCATAGATACGGTTACTTGGATGAGTTTGACTCTGCAGAGTTTGTACTATTAAACCACAGCCAATGGATTTCAGTAGTCGCAAGGGACTAGTTCCGTCTACGGTATTTTAGAAGAGACACATCTAACCAGTACACACCCAATTCCACATTCCGCTGCCAGGAATCACCCTAGGCAACGTTCAAGAAAAACTCTAAGACGGGGAGGTCACAACCTCGAATAGCATGGGATCAAATTTATCTCGCGCGCTCTAAGGGGTTCCCCCCTCTCGGTCCCAACTGGAAACACCCATGCTCCCTGACCGAATGACGGGCTTTAATCCAGGGCCATTGAACCCTCATCTTGGCCTCTCTGTTTGGTGTGTACCAGGAAAGAGGTTTGCAACTTACTAAACCATATTCCATAAAGAAAACATGTGGTAGTACAAGGAAAAGAACGAGTGATCACGTGACTTGGTTCACGTTGACACTGGAGTCAAGTTGTTTGGCATAAGACTGGCATGCTACAACAATACCATCTTACCACCCGTCATGTCACCACATGATCATGTAAACTCATATCGAATCACACATCGAGTTTTGAAGCTCACTTGCAATGGCTTTGCAGGTAATATAACTCTTACCGATATGCATATAATCATGCCATGAACTGACTACTCAATGCAAACATGCAAAACACTCATCATATCAAAGGTTCAAACATGCTTGCCTCGTTCGGAGTAGTCGGAGTCTAGCTCGGTGAAGTTCGTGGTCGCGTCACCTCTTCCGGTATCTACGGTATAAGAAAAAGATACGTACTAACGTAAATACCGTGTGTGCACAAAAAGTGTTTCAAATATTTTTCCAATAAATATGATAAAAAACTAGACATAAGAATAAAGGTGACAGAAAAAGAATCAATCAAAAATCATTTTCTATTCAAAGTTATAAAGGTTTTAGTCCAGGGACTTGTCTGTAATGAAACAGAAAGTTCCCATGGGCTAGCTTATAAAAACAGAAAACGATTCGATTAAAAACCCGTCAACTCTAAGGGGAGGCGTATTCTGCAAGGCGTTTTAAAACAGTTCGGTAAAAAGGGAAAAAGCTGACGAGGGTCCCACCGTCAGTTTGAATTTTCAAACAGAGAGAAACAGCGCTACTCGCACTTGCGGTGGTGGCCGGCGATCCACGGCAGTGAGGAGGAGTGGAAGGTACCTACGGGTTCCTTGGGTCCTTCCGCACCTGTGGGTGGTGGAGTCGGTCGACGGTGAGCTCCACGTCGACGGCGGCCTCAACTCCGGCGGACGGTGGTTTGGGCGTTGGTGGATCTCGTCGGGGAGGGCTGCGAAGGTTAAATTGGAGCTCAGGTTAGAGTACTGGGTGCACGAGAGGGCTACTGACGTGGTTTGGGAGGCGGGGATGGCCTCACCTGAGTGGATCGAGCTGGAGCCCGAGGCGGATCGGGGCGGCCGGAGACGGAGAAGGAGACCTCTTCGGGGTCCTCCTAGCGGCTAGGCGGGGCTCTGGGGAGGTGGCGGGAGTGGTGCTGGCCGAAGGCGAGCTCGGGGTTCCCGCGAATGGGATAACGCCGGCGAAGATTACGGTGAGGCAGTGGGTGGTCAGGTGTTTTAGGTGGCTGGGCATCCACGTGATGATCTACTGGTTACGCTTAAACGCTAAACTTGGTTGGATTAGACTTGCTCTGTGGTTTCGACGGAACGGCGCCTTGCGGGCCCGTCGACGGCAGAGAGCGCGCCATGTGCTCGCCAGGCCACGGCGACGGTGCTGTGGTGCGTGCAGGGGAGCAGATGGCCACGCGGAGGCTCTCAAGTGGTTTGGGCGGTGCTGGACGGCGCCGAAAGCTGCAGCTGCATCCTGCCGGCCGCCACGGGTGGCTCTACCACCGCAGTAGTTGCCGGCGTTGGCGAGGCACACCGCCACCGACACCTGCGCCCGTCCAAGAGAGTGTGCGGCATTCTGGATAAGGAGGGGGAGCAGTGCACAAGGCGCCAGCGCGAACACTAGTGAGATCGACGCCAAGACTCTGAAGAAAACGACACTGACGGCTGACTGAACATTGAACACTCTGAATTTTTCTGAAACTGAACAGCAACAGTGCCTGCAAGGTGTTCGATGGAATGATTCTGGCATGTGGGAAATTTATCTGGAGCTGATCTTTGGTGAGGTGGCCTCTCAATGCACCTGGGGGCTGCCTGATTTTTGGTAGAATTTTTGGAGAAGAGAAAATATGAATTTCACCAAATTTGCCAAATCTGGTCCAAAGTTGCAGTGTGTGAAACTTGAAAATTTTGAACTAAGGAAGAGTGGATCTTGATGGATCTAGGTTGGGGGTGCTAGGGACTAGCCAGAGGAGTTGGTTTGAGGTCAAAACTCAAAGGAAATCAGACACTTCCTTTGTAAATCACCTAGGCCGAAAATAAAAGACAAAATTACTTTTGGGGAAAAAATAAATGAAATAAAATTCAAAAATGGGTTGGACCTGTTGGAATATAATATTTGGCTTGGCCCAAAGTGGAGGGAGGGGTTTTTGGAGAAATTTTGACAAGGGGGTTTGCAAAACAAAAGAATAGCCCCAAAACCCATATGGTCTCTTTTAAATAGAAAATTTAAATTCCAACAATTTATTGAGATGAGTTAAAATCAGAAGGAAGGTTTTTTAAAACCAAACACCAAGGTTGAGAAAGATACAAAAATAAAATACTTGTCATAGGAGAATTTTTTTTGAAAAGGAGGGGCTTTTGGAAAGATTTTAAAGGGCCTCCTTCAAATCAAATAAAAGGGTTTTGTCAAAAACCAAGTAAAAAAATTTGGAGTGTCACAAGTTGGCGGCACAGCATGAAGCCCGTCAATTTACTTCGGTTCGTCCAACCACATCAGTGGAACCGGGGGTCACTTCTAGCTCTTTGGGAGTGTCGTGTCTCGTCCCAGCATTGCGCAATGTGCGCCTGCCCAAGGATTTCAAAGGCCCGCACAAGGTGCCAAATTACACCGCTGATTTATCCCCTGAGACATGGGTCGAAAGCTATGAGATGGCCATGGAGATGCTGGATGTGGATGATGCAGGATGTGTGAAATACTTCACCATGATGCTTGAAGGGACGGCCCGCACTTGGATAAAGAGCTTACTAGCTAATTCTATCAGGTCATGGGCCGAGCTGAGAGCCCGGTTTATCCAGAACTTCAAGGATACATCCAAGAAGCCTATGTTGATTGTGGACTTGGCTGCCTGTGTCCAGGAGGAAGGAGAGTCAACAACCCGGTGGGTGCGCCGGGTCTCGGAAATTTTGCATTCATCGGACCGCATCAACGCTGATACCGCGGTTCTAACATTAGAAGGCAATTGCCGGTTTGAACCCCTAAAGTTGAAATTGGGACGACACAAACGCCTTTGCAATGACATGGGAACCCTCATGGCTGCTCTAGTGAAGTATGTCGACTCTAATAGTACCAAGGATCCCGAGTCTGATGATGATAAGATAGGGAAGGGAAAAAGGAGCGGCAACGCCAAGGGGCAGCACCACAACCCGGCGGGTCATGGAAACGGCGGCAAACATAAAGCGGATCACAGCTTGGACTTTGTGGCCAATACCAGCACGTAGGACAAGGGCCAGCGGCGTAAGGGTAAACCGCCCCAGCGCGGAGGAGCACCAAGCCCTAACCCGGACCGCCTGTCTTATCTGTTGAACCAGCCGTGCCCAAAACATGGGACGAAGGAGATTCCGTCCACACATCTCTGGAAGGATTGCTACATCATGCAAGAGTTCAAAAATTCTAATTCTTTCCGGTATGATAATGGGCCAGGTGGCGGTTCAGGCCACAGATCTCATGGGCCGGGTTATGGTGGAGGCAGCTCCGGTTCAGGTTTTCATGGTAACCAGAGTGGGCATGGCAATCAGGGCAACCAAGGTGGTTATAACAATCAGGGGAAAACCAGCAACAGTAGCAGCAGTCGGGTTACCAGAGCTACCCGAAACAGTTGAACAGCGGGCAGTATCATGTCTTCACTACTTGCCTGGACAAGAGCGACCAGAAGCTTCATAAAAGGGCAGTGAATGCCGTTGAACCGTCGGTGCCTCGTTATTTGCGCTGGTCTGAGCAGCCGATTGTGTGGAGCAGGGAAGATCATCTGCCCCGGGTTGACAATCTGGGTCATCTGGCACTGGTGGTGGCACCTCAGGTGGGAGGTTATAAGTCCACTAAGGTACTCATGGATGGAGGGAGTAGTATCAATATCCTTTATTGTGAAACTTTCCGTCACATGGGATTGACAGATAAAAATCTTAAACCGTCCAATACGGTGTTCCATGGTGTAGTACCTGGTAAATCGGCGTATCATATTGGTAAAATAGCTCTGGAGGTGGCTTTTGGAGACGAGCATGACTCAAGATCAGAAACCTTGACTTTTGAAGTGTTGAAAATCAAAAGCCCATATCATGCCCTGTTTGGACGGCCAGCTTATGCTAAGTTTATGGCACGACCTTGTTATGTCTATCTACAGCTCAAGATGCCGGGTCATAAGGGAACTATAACTATGCATGGGAGCCGCAAGATTGCTCTGGAATGTGAAGAAGGTGATGCAGCTTATGCTGAGTCGGTTTGTGCAACAGAAGAGTTGAAGTTTTACAAAGACAATGTTGATCCGGCAAATATGACTTCATTGAAGAAACCAACTGCAGAGCAAGATCCCGCCCTGAAGTTTAAATCAGCTGATGAGACTAAGCTTGTTGACTTAGTGCCTGGCGATTCGTCCAAGCAGTTTAGCATCAGCGCCAACTTGGATCCGAAATAGCAAAGCACGCTCATCGAGTTCATCCGTGAGAATCGGGACATCTTTGCATGGAAGCCTTCTGACATGCCGGGTGTACCGAGAGAACTTGCTGAGCACACTCTTAATGTTGATCCCAAGTATAAACCGGTCAAACAGTTTCGTCGTCGGTTCAATAAAGAAAGACGCAAGGCTATTGGAGAAGAAGTGGCCAGACTCTTGGCGGCTGGATTTATCGTTGAAGTATTCCATCCTGAGTGGTTGGCTAATCTGGTGCTGGTCCTTAAGAAGAATGGCACTTGGCGTATGTGTGTGGACTCCACAGATCTCAACAAAGCTTGTCCAGCAGATCCTTTTGCCCTCCCCCGTATTGATCAAATTATTGATGCAACAGCGGGTTGCGAGCATTTGAGCTTTTTGGATGCATATTCTGGTTATCATCAGATCAAGATGGCAGTTAAGGACCAGGAGAAAACGGCCTTCATAACTCCCTTTGGAGCCTTCTGCTATGTGTCCATGCCTTTTGGGCTCAAGAGTGCCCAGGCAACTTACCAACGGTGTGTGCAGAATTGTCTTCATAAAAAAATCGGCCGTAATGTGCACGGCTATGTGGATGACATCGTGGTGAAATCAAGGAATAAAGAGACATTGATTGATGATTTGAAGGAGACCTTCGCTAACCTGCGGGTTTACAAAATGATGCTTAATCCGGCCAAGTGCGTTTTTGGTGTACCGGCAGGCAAGCTCTTGGGCTTTTTGGTGTCTAACAGGGGCATTGAAGCTAATCCGGAAAAAATCAAAGCCATAACTTCCTTGGCTAAACCGAAGTGTATTAATGATGTTCAACGCCTGGCAGGCCAGATTGCCGCGTTGAGCCGGTTTATCAGCCGCCTTGGCGAGAATGCCATTCCTTTGTATCAGATGCTGAAGAAAACTGATGATTTCGTCTAGAGTGAAGGCGCAAATGAAGCGTTTGAGGACTTAAAGCGGCAGCTGGCTAACCCGTCGGTTCTTGCTGCTCCGGTTGACAAGGAGCCATTGTTACTATATGTGGCAGCTAATGCTCGGGCTGTTAGCGTGGCTATTGTGGTGGAGCGCAAAGAGGCAAGAAAGGAATATCCGGTTCAACGTCCGGTTTATTATATTAGTGAGGTACTTATCGAGTCCAAGCAGAGGTACCCACATTGGCAAAAAATGGTGTATGGGGTTTTTATGGCAAGCCGGAAGCTTAAGCAGTATTTCCAAGGGCATCCCATCACGGTGGTCTAAGTTTCATCATTTTGCGAAAAGCCAGTTTTTTCCTACTACAGTGGACTTGCTTGCAAATTTCTACAAATTGTTGGTAGTTATTGACATGGTTCCGCCAACCAATGTCTCATTCCCAAATTATTAAGTCATAACCCCTCAAATTAATTCATTAGTTTTAGTGTTGAGATTTCCGAATACTTCCAAGTTCCAGAGGCTCAAATTGTCAGTAACCGGGGACACAGCTAATCGATAATATCTTTAACTCTGCAGAGGTTTGCGCACTTTACCCGCAAGAATCATTCCCTCCTTTTTAAGTCTTCGCACTTCATGGTGTTTGAAG
This sequence comes from Aegilops longissima, assembly GCA_021605205.1. Classification (NCBI taxonomy): domain Eukaryota; kingdom Viridiplantae; phylum Streptophyta; class Magnoliopsida; order Poales; family Poaceae; genus Aegilops; species Aegilops longissima. The sequence goes on from CM038679.1 coordinate 47,816,256, forward strand.
ACTGGACAAATGAAACAGGGTCTTCCAAAGAGTTCTTCAGCTCTGCGGTACCCATCCAATCCTACCGTTCTTCTACATCTCGTAGTACCGTCCAGCCAGCGTCACAACTAGGGTTGACCCAGCCAGAGCCCATAATGGCTTGCGGCTGCACAGGTAAGCTTCCGGTCAATGGGGCATCCATCCGTCTCTTCATGGCTGGGTGAAGCTTTCCGCAAGATGTCATGGCACTTCTCCATGCATCCCGGCCAACCACTGGGTTCTCCAGGTGCCCGTCAACAAATCCTCCACCCAAAGAGTGAATTCCGAAGTCCATCTTGATTCTTGTAGTTCATGGGGTTGTCATCATCATTGACTCTCACATCTTACTTATGAATTCACTCAACCAAACCCGTCTACGAGCATAGCAAAATAAACTTCTACGTCCCGGGGGTCATGGTAACAAGGGGATTGGTTCATCCTACCACATGATACTACTCAAGATTAATAACTTCAAAATTTCAACTACTGCATGCATGGTGGGGTGGTATAATTTCTAATGCACAAAATCATAGGTATTGAAATAACATGATCAAGACTTGCCTTGCTGATGATCCTCGTAAGCTAAAGACTCGTAGTAGCAAGCTTCACACTCCGGAAACTCTACCGAGACAAACAATAATCACAATAAGCATATAGCATAGGATCACATAACATAGCAACATAGTAACATAACACACCAAACAGCAAATCAAAACCCAAAGGAAAAACTCAAAGAAAACCAACTCAAAGTTTTTCCTACTTCAAGCAACAACTAGAACTAGTTTTATATAGCAAAAAAAATCTTCTCAACATAACCTAATCATGAGTTTTTGTTAACTTAACAGAAAAGAATGCATTAAGCAATTAGGAGCAAAAAGAATTAACTTAAAATCTATTATGAAACTCCTATTAGGCCTAATTCAATTTCTATTAAGAAAATAAAATAAAACTTTTATTTATTATAAATAAAAGTTCATCCCTTAAAGTGACAGAAACTATCCTAGAATAATCAATCACATGTGAAAAATAAATTTATTTACTAATTAAAATAATAGGAAAACAGTAGCTAGTTAATTAATTAAGAATAACAAGATTCTGTTTAAAACTATTTTTTATTAATCCTAAAATACCCAAATTAATTCCTATGGTTAGGTAATGCCAAAATAAAGTTGGTACAACAAGAATAATATAAAAATAATTTTCCTAACTCATGTTATAACAGATTTACTATTATGATTAAAACTAAATTAAAGCAATTATAAATAATTTTAACATAGCTAAATATATTTTCTACAGGAACTATAGAAAATTTTCAAACCAACAAAAAAGTATCACTCAAAAATATTAAACATAATAAAAGATATGAATTTTTCAAATCTGGAACTATTCATTAAAACAGAAAACGAAAATAAATGAAAATGGCCTAATGGGCTAACCTACGACCGAGCGTAATATAACTAAACGGGCCCTAGGGTTAAACTGAATCGGGCCGGTCTAAAAATAAAACCCTAACTTCAAATTAAACCGGACTAAACCGGAGCGAACCGGTTTTTAAATAAAGAACGTACCCCTTCGGGGGCGTTCTAATCTACACCGTAGATGTGAGATCGGACGGCGGGGGTGGAGCTCCGGCGACTCACCGGCGTTTGGGCGGCGGCGGCAGCTCGGTGTCGAGTGCGTTGGCCTCTCCGGTCGTCGGGGAGGTCGGCGGAGTCGTCCGGCGGGTGCGGGGCGACGAGGGGGGTGTCTGGTGGAGTCCGCGAGGCTCGGGGAGGTCTAGGGTGACGACGGCGAGGCGAATGGCGGCGGAGGTGAGCTCGGCTCCCATGAAAAGCGTGTGGGGAGGAGGGTTCGGCGAGGGGCAAGGGGGGAATGGGGTGCGGGGAGGGGCTTTATAGGCGGGGGTCTCACCTTGGCGAGGGAGGTGTCGGGAGGATCGAATCCGGATCCGTCGGGATCCGCGATCGTGGCGGCGCGGGCGAGGCGTGGGCGAGGGGTTGACGACGGGGTGGGGTCCGCTGCAGAGAGAGAGAGGGAGGGCGAACGATGCTGGCGATCGAGGCGGGGATTGAGGCGCTGGGAGTGGCGGTTGGCTCGCATTGGCTCATTGGGCTGGCCCTCTGGGCCTGGTGGGCAGTCTTGGTGGTCTCGGCGCTGGCTGGGCGATGCTTTGGTGGCGCTATGGGGGTTTAATTTATTTTTTAATAAAACAAAACAGAGATAACTTATAAAATATAAATATTTTATATAGGACATATATATACCAAAATGATGGGGAATATTCCTATCATTTGAACCTTTTTCAAAGGCAAAATCCAAACTTTATAAAAATTCATTTTTTTCAAATTCAAATAAAACTCAAGTTTGAATTCAAAAACTTTTGGCATTATTTTCCTCTGATATTTTTGGAGTGTCATGTTTACTCCTCTCATACTTTTGCTCAAGTATTTATCAGGCATAGTTTTTGAAATGATTCCCACTTGCCATAGTTTGAATTCAAATTTGAAAACTCAAAACTCTGAAACTCCAAATGGCACTCAAATTCAAACAGAATGCATAGATGCTTAGCTATAATTGTAAAACATTCCAAATAGGAAATTTGGGATGTTACAAACCTACCCACCTTAAGATGAATCTCGCCCTCGAGATTCGGGTTGGCTAGCAAATAGGTGCGGGTGGTCTCGAAGAAGGTCTTCTTCTCGCTCCCAAGTGGCTTCTTCTTCGGAGTGGTGACTCCATTGCACCTTGCAAAACTTGATGACCTTGCTGCGGGTGACCCTGCTCGCAGTCTCGAGAATTCGGACGGGTTTCTCCTTATAAGTCGATCTTTGTCAAGCTGTATGGCCTCTAGGGCACCTTTGTGTCTCTCAACGGAATATCGGCCATGTCGGCATGACACTTCTTCACCGAGAAACATGGAAGACATCATGAACTCCGGACAATCCTTCCGCAATTCCAACTTGTAAGCAACTTCTCCACGACGCTCGAGGATTTTGTAGGGCCAATGAATCGGGTGCTAACTTTCCTTGACACCAAACCTCTTGATTCCACGAGCGGAGACACACGAAGATATGCTCGTTCTCCCGCTTCGTAAGTCACTTCCTTGCGCTTCTTCGTCGGCATAACTCTTCCGTCTCGATTGTGCTATCTTGAGTCTGTCTCGAATCAGCTTGACTTTCTCTTCGAATCCTGATAAGATCGGAACCGAAAAGTGATCGATCTCCAACACCATCCCACAACAATGGTGTTCGCACCTCCTTCCGTATAGAGCTTGAAGGGGCCATCTTGATGGATTGATAACTGTTGTTGTATGAGAACTCTGCGTATGGCAAATTATCATCCCAGCTAGACCCATAGTCTAGCACACAAGCTCTCAACATGTCCTCCGTAATCTGATTGACTCTCTCGGTCATCCATCTGTCGTGGATGAAAAGCTGTCATGAACTCCAGCCTCGTACCCAAAGTTTCATGCAACTGATTCCAAAACTTTGCGGTAAATTGTGTTCCTCTATCTGACACGATACTCCTCGGAACTCCATGCAGACATACGATCCTGGTCATGTATATCTTGGCCAACTTAGCACTGGTATAGGTAGTCTTCACGGGAATGAAGTGAGCTACCTTGGTCAAACGATCAACCACTACCCAGATGGAATCATAACCTGAACGGGTCCTGGGTAATCCTGTGATGAAATCCATTCCAAGTTTTTCCCATTTCCAATCGGGAATCGGCAAAGGTTGAAGTAACCCTGCTGGCTTCTGATGTTCTGCCTTTACTCGTTGACAAATATCGCATACTGCTACATACTCGGCAATATCCTTCTTCATACCCGTCCACCAGAAACTTTCCTTCAAATCCAGGTACATCTTGGTGTTACCGGGGTGAATCGAGTACGGTGAATCATGAGCCTCCTGAAGAATTAGTGTAACACCCCGGATACAACTTTCCATATTCGTAACTCCGACTCTTGCCCTTTCCGGAGATGTGTTATTTTATTTCCTTCGTGGTTGGGTTTTGTCTGTTGTTTTGCATTTTGTTCTTGTTATGCATTTCATCTCATGGCATCATCTGCATTTCATCCGCATGTTTTTCAAAACTTGCATCCGTTCGGGTTCCGTCAGTTCTCTCTGTTGTCCGTTCCGAGTCCGGATACACTCGCACGCGCCCGCGGCACCTCCGAAATATTATTTTATAAGTGGCATAATAATGTTCTCGGAATGGGTTGCAACTTGTCATGCGGTCTTATTATAGTGTAGACAGGCCGCCTGCCAAGTTTCATCGCATTCGGAGTCCGTTTGATAGCCCTACCGTTAAACCTACTACCGCGATATAGCCGGTATATTCGTCGGACGTTTTCGGTCTCCGGAAACAGATGCCGGGTCGCTCTGTTCCTCTCTCTTCTCAGCCCGAGGCATTCTACACAGCCCACCAACCCCTCTCCTAGTTTCCCTTCCGTTCCTGATCGTCGGATCGTGATCGGAGGCTCCGAAACGGCCTCAATCACTCAAACCCTAGCCCTCTTTCCTATTTAAACCCCCCTCCCCTTCCATTTTGGGCAGCTACCTACCCCTCCTCCTCAAATTCCGCGCCACCAACCTCCCTCCTCAGCCAGCCGCCTCCCACCTCCTCTCCTCCATTTCCGCGCCTCCACCTCATCCCTGCCACTTGGCGCGCCCTGGTTGGCCAGCCGCCACCCAGCCGCCGCCTCCAGCCTCTCCTGCGTCGCCACCTGTCCTCCCCCGCGCCCCACTTCACATGCCCTTGAGCCAGCTGGGAGCCCGCCCAGGCCGCCCAGAGGCCCGACCGCCTGAGCCTCACGCGCCTCCCAGCGCCCGAGCTGGGCCAGAGCTCCCTTCGACCCGAGGTCCCCGAGCTCTCTGCGCCCGCTCCCTCGCCGGCCACCGGAGCGCTGGCAGCACCCAGCCAGCTCCTTCACCTTCCTCTCCTTTCTCTCTCTCTCCGTTGCCTCACCCCTCGGTCTCTCTCTTCTCCTCGCAGGCCGCCGCGCCATGGCCTTCGTCGCCGCCGAGGCTCCCCTGCCCCGCCGCCGCCCGGAACGGAACCCGACGCCGGATCCGCCTCCCCTCACCGGATCTGGCCTCCTCCGCCATCCTCGCCCGCATTGTCGGCTTCCCTCGTCTCGCCGCTTGCGCCGTTCCTGCCTCTGCAGCGAGCAGAGGAGGACGACGCCCCAGCCGGCCACGTGGGCCTCGTGGCCCAACCCCGCACCAGCGTGGGCCTCCCAGCGTCGAGGCCAGCGCCTCAAGGCCCAGCGCCTTCCCCCTTCCAAGGCTCAAGGCCGTTGCGCCCCAGCCGGCCTTTCCTCTGCTTCCGACTGGGCCTTGGCCCATGGTGAGAACCCCCCCAGCGCCCCTTTTGTTTTTCTTTTGTTGGGCCTGCTCCGGTTTAAGATTTGGCCCGTGTACGTTTTTTTTTAGATCCGCGATTTAGCTTTTATTCCTGAGATTACAGTTTTACAGAAAAACCCTCCATGTTCATGCATCAATAATTAATTAACCGTGCATCGGATTTAAACAAACTTTATATGTAAATAGCTTAGAATTTCGTGTAGATTAATAATATGCCATTTTCACCCCATGTTAAAATGTTTAAATTGATGTTTGCATTAATTTGCTATTATGCCATGCTAAAATGATTTAATTCATAACTAAATAACCGTAACTCGGATTTAAATGTTCTTTATATGTAAACGGGGTGGAAAAATGCCTAGATTAACATGGTCCACTTTATGTTGCTGTTTAACAACTCTAAAATTGTGTTTAGGGCAGAACAGTACCGAATCTAAAATATTGCTCATGGGGATTTTCCGGAATTGTTGTTTCTTATTTCCGGCCTCATTTAAACTTGCCTAAATAGTTAGTTTAATTATGCTCCACCTCTTGCCATGTTTAACAACATTTAATATTGTTGTGTACCTAACGAGAGAGAACTAAATAAGTGTTGTGGTGTTCGTCAATATGCAACTCGTTGCATATTGAGCTCCACTTAACTTGTAGTGTTGTTTGTGCATATTGCCATGCCATGCCTCATTAAACCGGACATGCATCATATTTGTTTGTGCATCATGCCATGTTTATGATTGTGTGTTTACTATGTTGTTTGTTTCTTTCCGTGTTGCTTCTCGGTTCCGTAATGTTGCGATTGTGAGGATTCGTTCGACACGCCGCTTGTCCTCTTCATGGACTTGATCTTCTTCCTTGCGGGATTTCGGGCAAGATGACCATACCCTCGAAATCACTTCTATCTTTGCTTGCTAGATGCTCGCTCTTTTGCTATGCCTATGCTACGATGCCTACCACTTGCTATATCATGCCACCCACATTGCCATGTCAAACCTCTAACCATCATTTCCTAGCAAACCGTTGTTTGGCTATGTTACCGCTTTGCTCAGCCCTCTTATAGCGTTGTTAGTTGCGGTGAAGATGAAGTTTGTTCCTTGTTGGAACATGGAGATGTTGTTCCTTGGTGGAACATGTTTACTTGTTGGGATATCACAATATATCTTATTTAATTAATGCATCTATATACTTGGTAAAGGGTGGAAGGCTCGGCCTTATGCAGTGTTTTGTTCCACTCTTGCCGCCCTAGTTTCCGTCATATCGGTGTTATGTTCCCGGATTTTGCGTCCCTAACGCGGTCGGGTGATTTATGGGACCCCTTGACAGTTCGCTTTGAATAAGACTTTTCAGCAAGGCCCAACATTGGTTTTACATTTGCCTCCTAGCCTTTTTCCCTTGGGAGTCGCGCATCCCGAGGGTCATCTTTATTACCCCGGGCCAATGCTTGTCTAAGTGTTGGTCCAAACTAGAGCCACTTGCGGTGCCGCCCGAGGCAACTTGGGGTATCGTCGGTTGTCAGACGTCGTCTTTGCTCATCCGGTCGTGGCTCGAGGCGAGATCTGTGGCTACTATCGTGGTGTCGGGACGCTGGGAGGTCTTGCTGGACTTGTTTTATTGCTGTGAAATGTCTTGTAGCCGGATTCCAAGACTGATCGGTCTTCCGGGAGAAGGTCTATTCTTCGTTGATCGCGAGAGCTTATCATGGGCTAAGTTGGGACACCCTGCAGGGTTTGAACTTTCAAAGCCGTGCCCGCGGTTATGTGGCAGATGGGAATTTGTTAATGTCGGTTGTAGAAAACCCGAAGTTGATCTTAATTAAAATACACCAACGCGTGTGTAACGTGATGGTCTCTTCTCGTGAGTCCGGGAAGTGAACACGGTGTTGGAGTTATGTTTGGCGTAAGTAGTGTCGGGATCACTTCTTGATCATAGTTGTTCGACCGTGCTTTTGCCTTCTCTTCTCGCTCTCATTTGCGTTTGTAGCCACCATATATGCTAGTCGCTTGCTGCAGCTCCACCTCACTACCCTGTCCTACCTTTAAGCTTAAATAGTCTTGATCTCATGGTGTGAGATTGCTGAGTCCCGTGACTCACAGATACTTCAAAACCAGTTTGCGGTGCCGATGAAACCGTGCAGGTGATGGACCCGAGCTCAAGGAGGAGCTCGATGAAGATCTTGTTCTTTGTGTTGTTTCGTTTCAGTTGATCAGTAGTGGAGCCAGTTGGGACGATCGGGATCTGTGTAGCATTTGGGGTAGTCTTCTTTTATTTTGGTTCCGTAGTCGGACCTTGATTGTATCTGTATGATGTAATGTTTTACTCATGTATTGTGTGAAGTGGCGATTGTAAGCCAACTATGTATCTCTTTCCTTATGTATTACATGGGTTGTGTGAAGATTACCTCACTTGCGACATTGCTTTCAATGCGGTTATGCCTCTAAGTCGTGCTTCGACACGTGGGAGATATAGCCGCATCGAGGCGTTCAAGTTGGTATCGAGCCTTCCCGACTTAGGAGCCCCTACTTGATTGTTTGTTGGCGTTGTTGAGTCTAGAATGGAAAATGTTTTGAGTCTTAGGATTATATATATCGAGAGTAGGATTCTTTTACTCCTCGGTCCCTTAAATCGCTCTGTGAGGTATCTGACGAGAGTTTTGACTCTTTCTCCTCAAATTTCACTAAAATTTTTAGGATCACGTGGGTATCTTGGAATCGTTCCGATGGTTTTGTGACGAGAACATTGTTCTTGGTGCCTCGACATTTAGGGGTTGTGGCGGTGTCCCGGGAGTTGAGCTCCGAGGTGTTGTCGTCACAATTTTATCGTTGCATTCTCGAATACGAGTTTTGCCGACATCGAAATCTCTTTTGTGCAGTTGTTGGTGAGATAACCCCGATAGCCCGATCTTGTGGCGAAGGGAGTATTGCCATGACTTGTATAACGGATGGTTTTGAAGGTCGAGGTACACGATTTCGAGGATTTCTTGGTTATGTGTTGACGGATGGATACAAATGGATCTAGGTATTGTTAGTTTGGGTGATATATTTTGTGTCCCTGTATCCCCAACACCAGATTGCATAACCAGAAAGTTTGGGAGTTTATAGGTGGGAATTCTAGTAGCTTACGGGATATCTTTCCGACGGATGTATGATTTGAGATTGGGGTTCAACGTCTAGTGGTCCGCCCATTCACGGTCGATTTACAGTGGTCGCGAGGCGTCTTAAAGAATCCTTTGCTATGCTGATTCGAGGACGTCTTGTTTGTCATTCGTGACGTACGCTATACGTCGTGTCCGTGTGGGTCCCACCACGAACACTTTGGGCGAAATCTCTATCATGTGTTTGTTCCGGCTCATTCTTGAAGCCAATCCTTTGTTTTTGTTTTGTTTTGTGGTATTCGAGTTGCTTCGAAGTCAAGTGTTGATTCCATACCTTTCCTAAATGGTGTTCTCATATTTCTATGTGAATACTAATCCTTCTTGATCACTGAGCTTGTCATGTTAATTCTTTTCTCGACCGGCGTGCTTCTCTTCAAGTGAATCCGATCATCCCAACATTCGCAAGATCAATTCTGAGTTTTTTCTCAACGGTGTTCATTTCATCCGACCCAAGTTGTTTTGTTTTCCCGCCCTCCCACCCCTTTTCTTCAAGGACTCAGATTTCTTAATCAAGTATCCATTTTATTGAGTGAAGTTTCTTCATTCTTTTCCTTTAATGTTTTATCCGGTGATTTCTCATGAAGACGCTAAGGAAGCTGTAACCTTATCATTGTTCCATTCTAATTTTCTTCTCCGGCGGACTCAATTCAAGTTTTCAGTGTTGATCGTATTCTTTTCATCATTTCAAATGCTTTCTCATGTCGGTGCATCTCTTAATCATCCACTTCTCGCTATTCAATTGTTAGGAGTGTTGAAGATATCTCGAAGATTCTAGTTTCCATTCTCAATTCACTCAAGTTCTTTTGAGGATGCTATCTCATTCAAGCCATTTAACTCTACCGGTGCAATATCTATTTCAAACAATTGTTCAACGGTGGTTCTTTTGAGTGGGCCCTAACCCACAGGTCTTTTCCCAGGATCTTACCTGACTCTTTTATTTTCCCGGAGCTATTCCCAAATTCTTTTCGAAGTTTGACGTAAGAATGGATTATCATCAGTCTTGGTTTTCTCCAAGATCTTCCAAATTATTTCATTGTTGGTTCAACCTTCCTAATTTGCATTCCGGAGTGCTTCAATAATTCATGGTGATGTTCTCGTCGTCATTCTCGAATTCTGAAGACCGAAGAAGAGTTTCTCTTAAATCTCGCTTCTTTCTCTTCAAGATTCATGGTTCTAGCTTGATGCCATCCTCTCATAATTGTCTTGATTGTGAGAATTCTTTTCTTCCATCCGGAGCAATTCAGGAGTCTTTTCAGTTTGATTCTTCTGAGCCCATCATCTCAGAATTATTCATTCAAGCGTTCAACTCTGGTTTTCCAAATCTCACCGGTGCATCGTCGAAATATCCTCTAATCAGTTCATGATCTCTTCGTTCTAATGTATCTAAATTTTGTCAAGCATCTTTATTCGTTTTACAATTCTTCCCCGTGAATTGTGCCTTTGCTACGTTCATTCTCAATTATTATGGTGGTTTGTTCAAGAGTTCTCTTCCTTCGTTATCATATAGACTCATTCGTTCTTTCCAATCCTACCGGTGGTTCGTTGAAGACCTTCCCAAGTTTGCGCCATATCTATCTTTAATCTTTTCTACGGGAATAAGTAGTATGCCTAATCCATTGCTTGTCATCAATTTAATTGGTGAAGGATGAGCATAATGTAATTCTTATTCTTGTTTCATTGAGTAAGTTCAATTCCTTATTCCGGAGGTTCATCAAAATTCTTGATTTCATCTGTTCATTTTTCTTTCCGGAGTTCCAAGTTTTCTCGGTTATATCATTTCAAAGCTTCATCTTATCACTGAAGGGTTTCACCTTGTATTTACAACTTCTCTTTCTTTTATCATCCTTTTCTTACCGGAGTTCTTCATGGAGGTTCTACATGGTGGTTCGTCAAGGATTCCTTTCATTCTTCAATTGTTCTTCAAGATTTCTCGCGGAGTTAAGATCCGTCAAGCTATACTCTAAAATAAACATGGTGCTCAACACATGTTTTGTTTTGAGGAGTTCAAGCATTCTTCTTCTTGCATTTCGAAGTGCAATTCGTTCTACCTTATCATTTGAGGTGGTGTTATGTCATTCTTGACAATTTGAGTTCGTGTTTCATGATTCACATGTTGTCAAGAATGAGGTATTTTAAATCCATTAACCTCTTCATTGGACTTATCTTGGACTATATTTCACCTAAAGCTTTCCCTAAGGATTGTTGCTATTTATGGTGCTTATTAATGACCCAAGTTCTTCATTTGTCCTCCCGGTGAAATAAGTTTCTCGTCTCCTTGTTGATATCAGTCCAATTATTTGTTTCCGTTGGTGGCAGAAGCTCACCTCATAATGTGGAGATGTTTCCATAAGCCCACTATAAGCTTATTCTTTTCGTTGTTGGTTTTCCAACAACTCCGTTCAATTCTTCTTTGCAAGGGTGCTTTTCCAAGTTCATTTGTGGCAGAAGTTGTCATTTTCTTCTCCATTCCTTTATTCCAACGACCTATCTTCAATTTTTCTTCCGGAGGCATTGTGATGTTGCACTCTTCGGCCCATCATCTTTCTTTTGTCAAGATCATGTTCTTTTTCTTGCTTATCCATTTAACCGGAGTGTCATGTTTTCATTCGAGTTCTCTCATCTTATCAAGTTTGCCTGCTTCCTCAACCGGAGAGCGGTCTGAAATCTTTCTAACCCTTTGTGCCATTCTTTCAATAGTTCCGGAGGCAGTATGTTGTTGATTTCATCAAGTAGCATCCCATCTTCTCAAGTTCATGTTCAATTCCTTCCATTTTCAGTCGGAGTGCTGCCCAAATTATATCATTCTTCCTCTCTCATCTTGTGTTAAACGGAGTGGTTTCGAATTCTATCTTCTCCATTGAACTCTTGATTCATGCCTTTTCAACCTTCAAGTTATCGTAATGTTCCTTGTTCCTCTTTTCTAACGGATTGTTCTCAACCTTGTTCATCTTCGTTGTGTTCTTTCTTTCATTTTACTCAACCTCTCAAAGTTCTTTGGTTTCACTCGTTTGTCAAAGAAGCAACTTACTTTACCTCTTATCTTCCTCTTCCTTTTCCCTCCGGTGCCATCCTAGATCTCGGGACGAGATCCTCTCGTAGTGGTGGTGTGTTGTAACACCCCGGATACAACTTTCCATATTCGTAACTCCGACTCTTGCCCTTTCCGGAGATGTGTTATTTTATTTCCTTCGTGGTTGGGTTTTGTCTGTTGTTTTGCATTTTGTTCTTGTTATGCATTTCATCTCATGGCATCATCTACATTTCATCCGCATGTTTTTCAAAACTTGCATCCGTTCGGGTTCGTCGGTTCTCTCGTTGTCCGTTCGAGTCCGGATACACTCGCACGCGCCTCGCTGCACCTCCAAATATTATTTTATAAGTGGCATAATAATGTTCTCGGAATGGGTTGCAACTTGTCATGCGGTCTTATTATAGTGTAGACAGGCCGCCTGCCAAGTTTCATCGCATTCGAGTCCGTTTGATAGCCCTACCGTTAAACCTACTACCGCGATATAGCGGTATATTAAATCGGACGTTTTCGGTCTCCGAAGCAGATGCCGGTCGCTCTGTTCCTCTCTCTTCTCAGCCCGAGGCATTCTACACAGCCCACCAACCCTCTCCTAGTTTCCTTCCGTTCGATCGTCGGATCGTGATCGGAGGCTCAAACGGCCTCAATCACTCAAACCCTAGCCCTCTTTCCTATTTAAACCCCCTCCCTTCCATTTTGGGCAGCTACCTACCCTCCTCCTCAAATTCCGCGCCACCAACCTCCCTCCTCAGCCAGCCGCCTCCCACCTCCTCTCCTCCATTTCCGCGCCTCCACCTCATCCCTGCCACTTGGCGCGCCCTGGTTGGCCAGCCGCCACCCAGCCGCCGCCTCCGGCCTCTCTGCGTCGCCACTGTCCTGTCCTCCCCGCCCCACTTCACATGGCCCGCCAGCTCCTGGGAGCCCGCCTGGCTGCCCAGGCCCGACCGCCCGAGCCTCACGCGCCTCCCAGCAAGCCCGAGCCGGGCCCGAGCTCCCGCTCGACCCCGAGTCCCGAGCTCCTCTGCGCCCGCTCCCCTCGCCCGGCCACCGGAGCCGCCCGGCGACCCCTGTGCCAGCTCCTTCACCTTCCTCTCCTTTCTCTCTCTCTCCGTTGCCTCACCCCTCGGTCTCTCTCTTCTCTCGCAGAGCCGCCGCCCATGGCCTTCGTCGCCGCCGAGGCACCCTGCCCGCCGCCGCCGCTGAACGGAACCCCGACGCCCGGATCCGGCCTCCCCTCACCGGATCTGGCCTCCTCCGGCCATCCCTCGCCCCGCCGTCGGCTTCCCTCGTCTCGCCGCCGCGCCCGTTCCTGCCTCTGCAGCGAGCAGAGGAGGACGACGCCCCAGCCGGCCACGTGGGCCTCGTGGCCCAACCCCGCACCCGCGTGGGCCTCCCCAGCGTCCGAGGCCAGCGCCTCCAAGGCCCAGCGCCCCCCCTTCCAGGCTCCAAGGCATTGCGCCCCGGCCCGGCCTTTCCTCTGCTCCGACTGGGCCTTGGCCCATGGTGAGAAACCCCAGCGCCTTTTGTTTTTCTTTTGTTGGGCCTGCTCTGGTTTAAGATTTGGCCCGTGTACGCTTTTTTTTTAGATCCATGATTTAGCTTTTATTCCGAGATTACAGTTTCTGAAAAACCCTCCATGTTCATGCATCAATAATTAATTAACCGTGCATCGGATTTAAACAAACTTTATATGTAAATTGCTTAGAATTTCGTGTAGATTAATAATATGCCATTTTCACCCCATGTTAAAATGTTTAAATTGATGTTTGCATTAATTTGCTATTATGCCATGCTAAAATGATTTAATTCATAACTAAATAACCGTAACTTCGGATTTAATTGTTCTTTATATGTAAAGGGGGTGGAAAATGCCTAGATTAACATGGTCCACTTTATGTTGCTGTTTAACAACTCTAAAATTGTGTTTAGGGCAGAACAGTACCGAATCTAAAATATTGCTCATGGGGATTTTCCGGAATTGTTGTTTCTTATTTCCGGCCTCATTTAAACTTGCCTAAATAGTTAGTTTAATTATGCTCCACCTCTTGCCATGTTTAACAACATTTAATATTGTTGTGTACCTAACCGAGAGAGAACTAAATAAGTGTTGTGGTGTTCCGTCAATATGCAACTCGTTGCATATTGAGCTCCACTTAACTTGTAGTGTTGTTTGTGCATATTGCCATGCCATGCCTCATTAAACCGGACATGCATCATATTTGTTTGTGCATCATGCCATGTTTATGATTGTGTGTTTACTATGTTGTTTGTTTCTTTCCGGTGTTGCTTCTCGGTTCCGGTAATGTTGCGATTGTGAGGATTCGTTCGACTACGCCCGTTTGTCCTCTTCATGGACTTGATCTTCTTCCTTGCGGGATTTCAGGCAAGATGACCATACCCTCGAAATCACTTCTATCTTTGCTTGCTAGATGCTCGCTCTTTTGCTATGCCTATGCTACGATGCCTACCACTTGCTATATCATGCCACCCACATTGCCATGTCAAATCTCTAACCATCATTTCCTAGCAAACCGTTGTTTGGCTATGTTACCGCTTTGCTCAGCCCTCTTATAGCGTTGTTAGTTGCGGTGAAGATGAAGTTTGTTCCTTGTTGGAACATGGAGTTGTTGTTCCTTGGTGGAACATGTTTACTTGTTGGGATATCACAATATATCTTATTTAATTAATGCATCTATATACTTGGTAAAGGGTGGAAGGCTCGGCCTTATGCCAGTGTTTTGTTCCACTCTTGCCGCCTAGTTTCCGTCATATCGGTGTTATGTTCCCGGATTTTTGCGTCCCTAACGCGGTCGGGTGATTTATGGGACCCCCTTGACAGTTCGCTTTGAATAAGACTTTTCCAGCAAGGCCCAACATTGGTTTTACATTTGCCTCCTAGCCTTTTTCCCTTGGGAGTCGCGCATCCCGAGGGTCATCTTTATTTACCCCCCCGGGCCAATGCTTGTCTAAGTGTTGGTCCAAACTAGAGCCACTTGCGGTGCCGCCCCGAGGCAACTTGGGGTATCGTCGGTTGCCGTACGTACTGCTCATCCGGTCGTGGCTCGAGACGAGATCTGCTGCGGCTACTATCGTGGTGTCGGCACGCCGGGAGGTCTTCTGGACTTGTTTTATTGCTGTGAAATGTCTTGTTGCCGGATTCCGAGACTGATCGGTCTTCCGGGAGAAGGTCTATTCTTCGTTGATCGCGAGAGCTTATCATGGGCTGTTGGGACACCCTGCAGGGTTTGAACTTTCAAAGCCGTGCCCATGTTATGTGGCAGATGGGAATTTGTTAATGTCGGTTGTAGAAAACCGAAGTTGATCTAAATTAAAATACACCAACGCGTGTGTAACCGTGATGGTCTCTTCTCGGCGGAGTCGGGAAGTGAACACGGTGTTGGAGTTATGTTTGGCGTAAGTAGTGTCGGGATCACTTCTTGATCATAGTTGTTCGACCGTGCTTTTGCCTTCTCTTCTCGCTCTCATTTGCGTTTGTAGCCACCATATATGCTAGTCGCTTGCTGCAGCTCCACCTCACTACCCTGTCCTACCTTTAAGCTTAAATAGTCTTGATCTCATGGTGTGAGATTGCTGAGTCCCGTGACTCACAGATACTTCAAAACCAGTTTGCGGTGCCGATGAAACCGTGCAGGTGATGGACCCGAGCTCAAGGAGGAGCTCGATGAAGATCTTGTTCTTTGTGTGGTTTCGTTTCAGTTGATCAAGAGTGGAGCCAGTTGGGACGATCGGGATCTGTGTAGCATTTGGGGTAGTCTTCTTTTATTTTGGTTCCGTAGTCGGACCTTGATTGTATCTCAGATGATGTAATGTTTTACTCATGTATTGTGTGAAGTGGCGATTGTAAGCCAACTATGTATCTCTTTCCCTTATGTATTACATGGGTTGTGTGAAGATTACCTCACTTGCGACATTGCTTTCAATGCGGTTATGCCTCTAAGTCGTGCTTCGACACGTGGGAGATATAGCCGCATCGAGGGCGTTTCAATTAGCTTCCTGAGTTCGGGATCATTGGGCACATAAATACGATCCTCGAACCATATAGTTCCGTGTTCATCCTTACGGAACCCTTTCGCTTTTCCTTCATTCATCTTCTGCTTTATCTCATCAATTTCCTTGTCCGACTTCTGGGCTTCACGAATCCTTTCGGCCAAAGTGGACTGAACTTCCAGAGTTGCAATATATCCTCTCGGAACTATCTCCAGTCGGAGATCTCTGAGGTCATCGACTAATTCACGGGTAATCCTCCCGCTGTCGAGTATTCACATAACTCTTACGGCTCAAAGCATCTGCTACAACATTAGCCTTACCTAGGTGATATTGCAATCTCATGTCATAGTCCTTTATCAACTCTAGCCATCTCCTCTACCCGAGGTTCAACTCTTTCACGTGAAAATATACTTCAAGCTCTTGTGATCTGTAAACATCACAACGGTTTCCGATGAGGAAATGTCTCCTGTGTCTTGAGTGCATGCACTACGGTTGCTAACTCCAAATCATGTGTGGCATAATTCATCTCGTGAGGTCGTAGCTGTGCGGAGGCATAAGCTACAACTTTTCCTTCCTGCATTAGTACTCCTCCGAGTCCTTGACGAGAAGCGTCACAATAAACCTGGTATTCCTTGTGTATGTCCGCAAAATCAGCCTGGGGCTGTAACCAACCGTTTCTTCAATTCCTGAAAACTGGCTTCACATTCCTCGGTCCAAACATACTTGGCTTCCTTCTTCAACAGCTCAGTCATGGGCTTGGAAATCTTTGAGAAGTTCTCAATAAACCTCCGATAATATCCTGCGAGTCCGAGAAAGCTGCGGATCTCCTTGGTGAGGTGGGGACGCCAATCGGTGGTGATTCAACTTTGGCGGGTCAACTGCTATTCCTTCTCCTGAAATAACATGTCCGAGAAATCCAACTTCCTTCAGCCAAAATTCACATTTGCTGAACTTGGCATACAACGATGTTCTCAAGTTTCTCGAACTAGACATAAATGTTCCTTATGCTCTTCCTCGCTCTTGAGAAAATCAATATATCATCGATGAACACCACGACAAACTTGTCCAGATATTCCATAAACACCTTGTTCATCAAGTTCATGAAGTATGCAGGAGCATTAGTCAATCCAAATGACATGACGGTATACTCATATAAACCATACCTGGTAGTGAATGTTGTTTTGGGTATATCCTTTTCACGGATCTTCAACTGATGATACCCTGATCGAAGATCGATCTTAGAGAATACCTTGGCTCCTACTAGCTGATCAAACAAGTCATTAATCATCGGCAGAGGGTACTTGTTCTGATGGTTACTTCGTTCAACGCACGATAATCCACAACCATCCTCAAGCTTCCATCCTTCTTCTCTACCAAAAGAACTAGGGCTCCCCAAGGTGATGAGCTTGGCCGAATATATCCTTTCTCCAATAATTCATTAATTTGATCCTTGATCTCTTTCAACTCATTGGGGGCATCCGATAGGGTCTCTTGGATATTGGGGCTGTGCCGGGCAATAACTCGATCAGAAATTCAATGTCCCTGTCCGGTGGCATTCCTGGTAATTCCTCCGAAAACACATCGGGAAAATCTTGCACTACTGGCACTTCCTCCTGAACAACTCCCGTGAGGGAATTCACCTGATTCTTCATCCGCTACGCCGGATACATACTTGATCCTCTTCCGCCCGGTCGTGGAGCGAGAATAGACTTGCGGGCACAGTCTATGTTTCCTTCAAACTTCGTCAACCAATCCATGCCTAGGATTACATCCAAGGTCTGGGTTTCCAACACTATGAGGTCTGCGGGAAATTTATGGTTCCCGATGTTGAGGGTTGCATGACAGCCTAAGCCTGCCATCATTTCTCCTCTGCGCTGAACCGACGCCGAAGGGGTTTCTAAGGGTTTTAGTGGGCAACCCGTACTTTTCCACAACTACCCTTGATATGAATGAATGCGTTGCACCGAATCAAAGAGTACCAAAACTGAACGTGAATTCAATAAAACTTACCAACCACGATTGTCGGCTGATCATAGACGCCCTCCACGCCAATGTGGTTCACCCGAGCACGAGGGAACGGGTTGGGCTTCTTCGCTGAGCTTCATTGCCGTTTCCATTCCTCTACTTGGCCTCCGGGCGTCGGTGGCATAGTGCCTGCCTTCGGCACTTGAAGTAGGTGATGTGGCTCAGATCCTTGAGCCGGGCGGGGCGACGCTGGTTGCCATTACCGTTACCATTTCCATTTCCCTTCCCGACCTGTTGTCCTGGCTGCGGTTGTTCCCATTGCCTCCATGGTTATGTCCTCCATGGTTGTGATGGATATGCCCTCCGAGTATGGGGCATAACGGGCTTCGCTGAGCTCTGAGTTGTGCTTCCCCTGGTTGTACTTCCGCTATGCTTTCAATCTGCTGCTGCTTGCCTTCAAGCACGATGGCCTTGTCTACCAGCTGCTTTGGTAGTTGGCTAAAGTAGCCACCATAAGCTGCATGCCCAGTTCATCATTGAGTCCTCGAGAAACTTCTCTGCTGCGGCATCTGTGGCCACATCATCAGGGGCATAGCGAGCTAGCTTGCTGAATTCATCCACGTACTGCGCCACAGTACGGTTTCCCTGGCGTAAGTTGCGGAACTCACGCTTCTTCAGACTCATGGCTCCAGCTGAAACATGAGCGGTGCGGAAGGCCTGCTGGAACTGATCCCATGTGATGGTGCCGATGGGATAAGTGGTGGTGTAGTTCTCCCACCAAGAAGCTGCAGGTCCATCAAGTTGATGTGCGGCAAAGCGCACCTTCTCTGCATCAGTGCTCCCAACAGTGATTAACTCTCTTTCGATCTTGCGGAGCCAATCGTCGGCCACAATCGGCTCAGTGCTGCTAGAGAACACCGGCGGATTCAGCCTCAGGAATCGAGTCAAGTTGTCAACAGGGGGTGGTGGTGGCGGTGGATTGTTGTTGTTGTTGTTCTGATTCTGGATGAGCATCTGCATAATGGCATTCTGCTGCTGGAGCAGCTGGGTGAGCTCCGGCGGGATGTTGAGACCGGGGTCACGTCTCGGAGGCATCTGGTGTTTTTGGAGTGGATGAGACAATTAGAATAGTACAATGGTCTAATGAGAAATAACACTACCTATATGAATGCACAATCATAATCACACCAATCATTTATTCATTCCACTCAAACATGGTTCAATCTTGATTACAAAAGCTTATGACTAATCGAAAATATCGGCCTAACTGATCGACGAAAAAGTAAAAATAACATGGTGGTCAACTAAAAAGTCTTCATCAATAATCCTTGCGTCCTCTGGTGCGATGTCCTCCGGTGTGGTGTCCTCTGTTGTGGCGCCTCCTCTTGTGGCTTCCTCCAGTGGAACTCCCTTCATAATCCTGATCATTGCTCACGAGGGGTCCATCATCTCCACTCGGAAAAAGATCCTCTCCCAAGTCCATCTTTTCCTCAATTGCGGCAAGCTTCATCTTGGTCGTCGATTGTCTCCATGAAGTCCGCAATTTCTTCCTCATGGTTACGAAGTCTCGTGTGCCTTCTCCTCCAGTTCCATTCGGAACAACAGCCTTCTGTGTACCTTCGAAGTTACTGGCGAGTCTGGATCTCCCGTTTCGAGGAGACACTCCAAGTCCTGGATATAAGAGAGAGTGGAGTCGTCCTCACGGTGCGGATGATATCTCCATTCCTTGCCTGCGAGAAACCATGGCGAGGTCTCGAGGATCGAGCTCGCCTCACTCCTCTCGGAGATGTCCAAGTGCACGATAGATCGCCATGTCCCTTCCGATGATCCAGTTGAAGTCGGTGAACTCAAAGTCAATAGGCTCAGATGTCCTCCGAAGGTTCTCCTGGAATATGCACTTCAATCCGTAGCGGGTGTCCGTCGGAAGTGCATTGGTTGGCTTCGGTGATCGAGGGCGAGCAATCTTCAGCTTCTTCACCATCTGGACCAGCTTCTGCCAAGGGCATTGTCTCATCGGTGGCAAAACTCCGTAGCAAACTGGGGTGAACTCGACGCCATCTAGAATGTTGAAAATCGGAGAGGAGTCAGAATTGAACAGGGAGAATTACGGAATGATAAGGATATAAAGTAAATAGTCTCTTCCTATGGCTTTCCGATCCTAGGGGTTACGCCTGCGGTCAACGTGTGCTCGATA